>CAUYUJ010021613.1:47500-85000 GCA_963575745.1 Prorocentrum cordatum
CTCATCCTCTTCTGCATCCTTCTCCTTCTCCTCCTTCTTCTCCTTGTCCTCCCTCCTCCTCCTCCTCTCCTACTGTCCCCTCCTCCTCCTCCTCGTCCTCCTCCTTCTCCTCTGCCTCCGCCGCCTCCTCTTCCTCCTTCTCCTCCTCCTCCTGTCTCCTCCTCCTGCAGAGCCTGCGACGCACGCAAAGACGCATGCTTCGCATAATTATATGGGCACACCATGCACAACGAACCAAGCAGATCCCGACAGCAGCCAGGGAACTACAGGCTTCGACGGCATGCGCAAAGCAGCACCTCACAACGACCAGTGTGCAAACAGCCCCTGCTACACCTGATTAGCGCATCGAGGGCGACACAGACCCGGGTCGAATACATTGAACGCGCCGCACGATGCGCGTAATATTTCATTCTGCACGCCGACGTCGCCGATGCATCGCCGACGTCGTCGATGTACCGGCGATGTATCGGCGATGTTGCGCGATTCTCCGACCCCATCTTTCCGACCCCATCCAGGAGGCCTCTAAGAATACTTCATGAGGCTCCATCACATCGACAGCTGGCTCGAGCGGACAAGGAGAATGGCTGCAAGAGTCTCAAGCCACGACCACACGAGGTGGCCATGGCGAGCACTGCACTGGCAGCCAGACTTCAATTCTCGCCGACGCGGGCATAGACAGCAAGGTGGCCAACACAAGCGTTGGGACGACGAATTCAACACGTATTTACGTTCACGCAGACCAGACCTCCACCGACAGCCACAACGACCCATCTTAAAAGACAACCGACCGACATCATATGGGCACGCACAGCCCAAGACACCGTCACCTGGACGACTAGATGACGCTCGAGCACCAGCACACCGACCTCATGCAAGCAGCCATCCGAGACCAATAGCGAGAACTTGAGACGACACACGCGCCTACACCGACAAACTTTTGACATGTCTCGCAGTGCATGGGTCCAGACACGCCAGAATCCAGAGGACATGGCATCACCCGCGTGGACTGAGCTAGGCCTGGAAGCTTGACCGCAGCGAGGGTCGTTCGTTCTTGTGGCAGCGGCGCTAGCCACGCTCCGCGACCTGGAGGTGGGTACCAGGCACGGGGGATTGCGCATTTGGTTGAGAGGCGGGGCCACGTGGCCCGCAAATCCCATGGTGGCCTCGTGCCCGTTCACCACAAGCCCAGTTGCGCATTAGCAGGCCAGCTGATCGGGCAGGGGGTGATAGTCGGGAAGTACCTCGCAGTGACGAGGTGAAGCGACCGCCCCCCCTACGCAACATGCCATCTCGGCTGGAGGCGAGTCGCTGGGCAACGAGGTAGTTGCCTATCCCCTGTTCGTCGGTTCGCGCGCCTTCGGGCCCGCTTCCTCCCGTACGGAGGAGGCCGGGGGTGCCGGTTGCCTGCCCTTGCGGCCCGCCTGCGTGCAGTGTGCACCGCGCACTTCTTGCATCCATGACTCCATGACCCCTCCTCATTCTCCCTCGCGCTCCTCCCTCCTTCCTCCTTCTCTCCGTTCGGCCGCTTCTTCCTCTCATCGACCTTCGGAGACCTTGGAACTTTCAGAAACCTTGGGGCGACGACGACAAAGAGGACGACGACGCCAACGTCGTCGTGTTCGTCGGCTGGCGTCCCCCCGGCTGGACTCGCCTCGGCGGAATGGACCCTAGGATGGAACCAACGCACCGATTCTGACGACGTTGTCCATACGACGACTTAATTACTTTTCATTTTTGGACGTTTGTTTGGCTTTTTGGCTTCCGGGCACCTGTAGGCATCTCTGCAATATCGGGACTTCTGAACGACGACGATAGCGACGACGACGTCGACGGGGTCAATGTCGACGACCTTCGCGTTGGCACGGCCAGACGTTTCTCGGACAATGGTCCAAGAAGGGGTTCAAGGGGGGCATTTGGGAGCCAGCGTCCCAATTTTGATCAGACGGCGACGACGACGTCGAACTCGACGACGACGACGACGACGACGACGACGACGACGACGACGACGACGAGGCTGCTGGGGCGGCCGCGCCTTCTCCGCCAAGCGTCCGGCGTGACCCTGGCGTTCCATCTGCCGGCCGCGCACGCGCCGAAGGCCCCCCCCCCGCCCCCCCTCGCCCGATGGTGCCGGGAGTGGTCACGATCAGGAGGAAAAGAAACACACAGACACAATTAATCTTCGATTTCCCAGAAAATATGGGAAAATATGGGAAGTGGGGGGGAAGACAAAAACCCAGAAAATATGGGAAAATATGGGGGATCCTTTTATTTGTGTGTGTATTTATTTGTGTGTCCTGGGGCCCCTTCACACGAGGGGTTTGATGAGGAACCCTGGGATCCTGGCGTCTCCATTCTTCGAGCCCGGCGTTTCCGCCCGGCTTTGGGCCCCGGGACCCTCACATGTCGGTTCGGCTAGAGACAGCGTGAAGAAGTACAGGGTCCAGTGTTCCAGGCGCGATCTGTTTGTGATGGTGCAGATTTTCCGCTGCGTCGGATCCCAGAGAAGGGGTGTGGATGTTATAGCTGGGGTCATGAAGGCACCCCTGGTTGCATGTTCCCCTCACTTTTGTGTTTTTCGATCTGCCCCCCGTTACCTCCCCCTTCGCGCACATGCCTCAGGCCATGATTTGTGAACGCCCTCTTTGTCCGCCCCCCTCTTGGACGCCATCGATGTTTGTCACGGTGTTCTACGTTGGGCTTTCAGGAGCATCGTGGGATCCGTGGGAACCTTTTAGGCCTGCTGAGATCTGCGGACCTTTCGAGACCCAAGAGAATGCACACTTGAACTGAACATGCTGCATGCTATAAACGCACTGTCTTTGCTTGCGAGCAACTGAACCTGCACATTGCGCACCAGTGGATTTAATGGTCCCGCTCGTGCTCCGATAATTTTCTGGCGGAGTTCCGCCAGCGCTCGGGTATACTGTTCCGATTGTTTATCTGTAGTGTTCCAGCTCGAGGTTGCAAATCGATCAGACTTTGAGGCCGATCGTCCGAGAGACCCGCCCATGCTCCAGCTGGCTTGGTTGTGAAGATCTTAGGACACCGCCGCCACAGAGCCATCGAGATCGTTGGGGACAGTTTCCACCCCCTGGCGAAAACAGGCGTTCAGAGCCCCGAATCATCAGGGGTAACTCGGGTCAGGGCTAACTCGGGCTCGTTTTTCGGGAATCCGAACCCGAGTTGCCCCGGGCCCGAGTTACCCCGGTTAATTCGGGCGCCCAGAGCCCCGAATCATCAGGGGTAACTCGGGTCAGGGCTCACTCGGGCTCGTTTTTTGGAAATCCGAACCCGAGTTACCCCGGGCCCGAGTTACCCCGGATAATTCGGGCCGCCCCCCCTTGTGACCATACCTCTCTCTGGTTCTCTACTTCTTTCTCATTCTCCTCTCTCTTCTTTCTCTTCACCCTCTCCTCCTCCTCCTCCTTTTTCCTGCTCCTCCTCCTCCTGCTCTCTTTGTAGCAATACCAATCCCGTACCAGACAGCGCTTGGCGCCGTCAGTGCAAAGAAACACTGTTTTTCCCAACCATCCTGTGGTGTTGGGTCCTCGTTTTGAAGAGACAGCGCCCCGCGTCCCACCTCCTCTCCTCCTCCTCCTCTCCTCCTCCTCCTCCTCCGCGCACACCCCTCACACGTTTCGTGGCCCCATAGGGAGCTCCACCGAAGGCCCCATGGCTGCCGTCCGCATGCGTCCCGCACACCCATTTCGGCACACCCCTCACACGTTTCGTGGCCCCATAGGGAGCTCCACCGAAGGCCCCATGGCTGCCGTCCGCATGCGTCCCGCACACCCATTTCGGCACACCCCTCACACGTTTCGTGGCCCCATAGGGAGCTCCACCGAAGGCCCATGGCTGCCGTCCGCATGCGTCCCGCACACCCATTTCGGCACACCCCTCACACGTTTCGTGGCCCCACAGGGAGCTCCACCGAAGGCCCCAGTGCTGCCGTCCGCATGCGTCCCGCACACCCATTTCGGCACACCCCTCACACGTTTCGTGGCCCCACAGGGAGCTTCACCGAAGGCCCCATGGCTGCCGTCCGCATGCGTCCCGCACACCCATTTCGGCACACCCCTCACACGTTTCGTGGCCCCACAGGGAGCTCCACCGAAGGCCCCATGCTGCCGTCCGCATGCGTCCCGCGCACCCATTTCGGCACACCCCTCACACGTTTCGTGGCCCCACAGGGAGCTCCACCGAAGGCCCCATGGCTGCCGTCCGCATGCGTCCAGCACACCCATTTCGGCACACCCCTCACACGTTTCGTGGCCCCACAGGGAGCTCCACCGAAGGCCCCAGTGCTGCCGTCCGCATGCGTCCCGCACACCCATTTCGGCACACCCCTCACACGTTTCGTGGCCCCACAGGAGCTCCACCGAAGGCCCCAGGCTGCCGTCCGCATTGGTTCCCGCACACCCATTTCGGCACACCCCCACACGTTTCGTGGCCCCACAGGGAGCTCCACCGAAGGCCCCAGTGCTGCCGTCCGTATGCGTCCCGCACACCCATTTCGGCACACCCCTCACACGTTTCGGGCCCCACAGGGAGCTCCACCGAAGGCCCCATGGCTGCCGTCCGCATGCGTCCCGCACACCCATTTCGGCACACCCGCACACGTTTCGTTGGCCCACAGGGAGCTCCACCGAAGGCACCGTCAGGCTGCCGTCCGCACGCGTCCCGCACACCCATTTCGGCACACCCCTCACACGCTTTCGATGGACCCCATAGGGAGCTCCAACGAAGGCCTCCATGCGCTGCCGTCCGCTATGCGTCCCGCACACTCATGTCGGCACACCCCTCACACGTTTCGTGGCCTCACAGGGAGCTCCACCGAAGGCCCCAGTGCTGCCGTCCGCATGCGTCCCGCGCACACATTTCGGCACACCCCTCACACGTTTCGTGGCCCCATAGGGAGCTCCACCGAAGGCCCCATGGCTGCCGTCCGCATGCGTCCCGCACACCCATCTCGGCACACCCCATCACACGCTTCGTGGCCCCATAGGGAGCTCCACCGAAGGCCCCAGTGCTGCCGTCCGCATGCGTCCCGCACACTCATTTCGGCACACCCCTCACACGATTCGTGGCCCCATAGGGAGCTCCACCGAAGGCCCCAGTGCTGCCGTCCGCATGCGTCCCGCACACCCATTGCGGCACACCCCTCACACGTTTCGTGGCCCCACAGGGAGCTCCACCGAAGGCCCCAGTGCTGCCGCCCGCATGCGTCCCGCACACCCATTTCGGCACACACTCCTCACACGTTTCGTGGCCCCACAGGGAGCTCCACCGAAGGCCCCAGTGCTGCCGTCCGCACGCGTCCCGCACACCCATTTCGGCACACCCCTCACACGTTTCGTGGCCCCACAGGGAGCTCCACCGAAGGCCCCAGTGCTGCCGTCCGCATGCGTCCCGCACACCAGGTGTGTGGCGTGCCGACATGGGCGTCGCGGCGCGCGGGCGCTGCCGTCGGGCTTCCCCAGGGAAGCCCCCTGCAGAGGCGACGCTCAGAGTCACGAGTACCGAGAGTCACGCAGACCCAAACTGTTCACAGTCGTATACATACATTTACACTGGGCGTATCCATGCACGCATTCATGCGAATAGAATCAATCGCGCGCAGATTCATTCATAATCAGACTCGCTCGCGATCCGACTCGCACGCGCTCAAGCTTTCATATTCGGACCTATCGTCTTCGTTCGTGTTGTGTACACTGCCACGCATTTCGGCACACCCCTCATACGGCTCGTGGCCCCATAGGGAGCGCCACCGAAGAAGATATTCACAATTGCGGTACTCTCAACTGCATATGGTTGGGTCCTTCGCCAGGCTAATGTTGTTGTTTTGTTGTTATGTGTGTGTGTGTTTTCGTTTGCGGAGCCACGAAACACTGGGTATGTTCTTGGGGTGTTTTATTATGTTTTTGGTTTTGCGGGCCCCAGTGTTCGCCACGGCCTCCCTCGCAGCATTTCTCTTTGAGCCTGCAAGAATTGTTTAATTTTCCCTTGCGTTCCAGACAACAAAAAACGCAATAGTGGGCGCCCTTGGTGCAAGAAGACATTGTGTATGTTTGATGTGGTTGTTTTCCCTTGGCTCGTGAAACCGCGAAGCACGGTGTATAGTTTAACGTATGTTTTGCAGGCCCCAGTGCTCGCCGCGGCCTCCTTCGCAGCACTTATGTTTGAGCTTGCAAAACCAAGAATCATGCACAGTGTGTCCTTGCATCCCAGACAACAGAACCAGACAGAAAAACACGACAACAGCGTTTTCTTGAACCGTTTGTGAGGGCGCCTGGCCATTAAGGATCTCTTCGTTCAGATTCTGCATGCAGGATTCACCAGCAAAAACTCCTGAGTAGTGAATCCTTGAAACATATTCTTGAGTAAGGCTTCCTTTTGTTACGATTCCTCGCAAGGGCTCCTTAATTGAGATTTCTTGTATTAAAAAAGGGTCCCTAGCGACTCCCTATTACGGATTCCTTACATCCGCTTCCTTGTTCCGATTATTCCCAACCATCCTGTGGTGTTGGGTCCTCGTTTTGAAGAGACGTCGCCCCGCGTTCCTCCTTCCTCCTCCTTCCTCCTCCTCCCCTTCCTCCCCCCTCCTCCCCCTCCCACACCCATTCTGGCACACCCCTCACACGTTTCGTGGCCCCATAGGGAGCTCCACCGAAGGCCCAGTGGCTGCGCCCGCATGCGGTTCCACCCCCCATTCTGGCACACCCCTCACACGTTTCGTGGCCCCATAGGGAGCTCCACCGAAGGCCTCAGTGGCTGCGCCCGCATGCGGTTCCACCCCCCAGTGTGGCACACCCCTCACACGCTTCGTGGCCCCACAGGGAGCTCCACCGAAGGCCCCAGTGGCTGCGCCCGCATGCGGTTCCACCCCCCATTCTGGCACACCCCTTCACACGTTTCGTGGCCCCATAGGGAGCTCCACCGAAGGCCCCAGTGGCTGCGCCCGCATGCGGTTCCACCCCCCATTCTGGCACACCCCTCACACGCTTCGTGGCCCCATAGGGAGCTCCACCGAAGGCCCCAGTGGCTGCGCCCGCATGCGGTTCCACCCTCCATTCTGGCACACCCCTCACACGTTTCGTGGCCCCATAGGGAGCTCCACCGAAGGCCCCAGTGGCTGCGCCCGCATGCGGTTCCCCCCCCCAGTCTGGCACACCCCTCACACGTTTCGTGGCCCCATAGGGAGCTCCACCGAAGGCCCCAGTGGCTGCGCCCGCATGCGGTTCCACCCCCCATTCTGGCACACCCCTCACACTTTTCGTGGCCCCATAGGGAGCTCCACCGAAGGCCCCAGTGGCTGCGCCCGCATGCGGTTCCACCCCCCATTGTGGCACACCCCTCACACGTTTCGTGGCCCCATAGGAAGCTCCACCGAAGGCCCCAATGGCTGCGCCCGCATGGGGTTCCACCCCCATTCTGGCACACGCCTCACACGTTTCGTGGCCCCATAGGGAGCTCCACCGAAGGCCCCGTGGCTGCCGTCCGCATGCGTCCCGCACACCCATTTCGGCACACCCCTCACACGTTTCGTGGCCCCATAGGGAGCTCCACCGAAGGCCCCAGTGCTGCGCCCGCCACACCCCTCGCACGCTTCGTGGCCCCATAGGGAGCTCCACCGAAGGCCCCAGTGGCTGCGCCCGCATGCGGTTCCACCCAACCATTCTGGCACACCCCTCACACGTTTCGTGGCCCCATAGGGAGCTCCACCGAAGGCCCCAGTGGCTGCGCCCGCATGCGGTTCCACCCCCCATTTCGGCACACCCCTCACACGCTTCGTGGGTGGCTCCATGGGGAGCTCCACCGAACGCCCCAGTGGCTGCGCTCGCATGTGGTTCCCCCCCCCCCCATTGCGGCACACCCCTCATACGGTTCGTGGCCCCATAGAGAGCTCCACCGAAGGCCCCAGCGGCTGCGCTCGCATGCGGTTCCACCCATTTTTTTGGCACGCCCTTCACACGCCTCGTGGCCCCATAAGGGGGCTCCACCGAGCGCCGCAGTGGCTGCGCTCGCATGCGGTTCCACCCCCCCATTCTGGCACACCCCTCACACGTTTCGTGGCTCCATAGGGAGCTCCACCGAAGGCCCCAGGAGCTGCGCTGGCATGCGGTTCCACACCCCATTCTGGCACACCCCTCGCGCGTTCCGTGGCCCCATAGGGGGCTCCGCCAAAGGTCACAGTGGCACTGCCCGCTTGCGTCCGCCACCACCCAGCACAGCCCTTGTTCCTTGCGCTTCGCCCACCCAGAACAGCGCTTCGTAGCCCCATAAGGAGCTCCACCAAAGGTCACAGCGGCACCGCCCGCATGCGTCCGCCACCACCCTGCGCAGCCCTTGCTCCCTGCCTGCGTTTCACCCACCCAATACAGCGCTTCGTGGCCCCATAGGGAGCTCCACCGACGGTCCCAGTGGCACCGCTCGCATGTGTCCGCCACCACGCAGCACAGACATTGCTGACCGCGTCTCACCCACCCAGTACAGCGTTTCGTGGCCCCATAGGGAGCTCCACCGAAGGTCCCAGTGGCACCGCCCGCATGCGTCCGCCACCACCCAGCACAATTGCGGCATTCACAACTGCATATGGTTGGGTCCTTCGCCAGGCTAATTTCAATCGGGCTCTCTAAAAAGGATGCCGTAGTCAAGATCCCTTAACCAGTATTAGTCAACGAAGGGTCATTATTCAGTGTGCGTTACTTAAGGTTCCAACTGAGTGATTCCGCATGAAGGATTCGGGAGGAGTCATTCCTTCTTGAGGAGTTCGGGGTAAGGATGCCTTAGTCAAGATTATTTATGAAGGGTTCCTTATTGGGTTTTCACGAAACAGGATTACCCACCAAGGATTCCCTATTCAGGCTTCTTTAGTTTTGGCTCCGTTGTTCCCAACCATCCTGTGGTGTTGGGTCCTCGTTTTGAAGAGACGTCGCCCCGCGTTCCTCTTCCTCCTTCCTCCTCCTCCCCTTCCTCCCCCCTCCTCCCCCTCCCACACCCATTCTGGCACACCCCTCACACGCTTCGTGGCCCCATAGGGAGCTCCACCGAAGGCCCCAGTGGCTGCGCCCGCATGCGGTTCCACCCCCATTCTGGCACACCCCTCACACGTTTCGTGGCCCCATAGGGAGCTCCACCGAAGGCCCCAGTGGCTGCGCCCGCATGCGGTTCCACCCCCCATTCTGGCACACCCCTCACACGTTTCGTGGCCCCATAGGGAGCTCCACCGAAGGCCCCAGTGGCTGCGCCCGCTTGCGGTTCCACCCCCCATTCTGGCACACCCCTCACACGTTTCGTGGCCCCATAGGGAGCTCCACCGAAGGCCCCAGTGGCTGCGCCCGCATGCGGTTCCACCCCCCATTCTGGCACACCCCTCACACGTTTCGTGGCCCCATATGGAGCTCCAACGAAGGCCCCAGTGGCTGCGCCCGCATGCGGTTCCACCCCCCATTCTGGCACACCCCTCACACGTTCGTGGCCACATAGGGAGCTCACCGGAAAGGATCTCTGTGGCTGACGCCCGCATGCGGTTCCACCCCCCTGTGGTGGCACACCCCTCAGCACGCGTCGTGGCCCCACAGGGGAGCTCCACGAAAGGCACCAGTGGCTGCGCACGCATGCGGTTCCACCCCCCATTTGGCACTACCCTATTCACGCTTCGTGGCACCATAGGGAGCTCCACCGAAGGCCCAGTGGCTGCGCCCCGCATGCGGTTCACCGCCGTTCTGGCACACCCTCACCAAGCTTCGTGGCCCCATAGGGAACTCCACCGAAGGCCCCAGTGGCTGCGCCCGCATGGGTTCCACCCCTCATTTTGGCACACCCCTCACACGTTTCGTGGCCCCATAGGGAGCTCCACCGAAGGCCCCAGTGGCTGCGCCCGCATGCGGTTCCACCCCCCATTCTGGCACACCCCTCACACGTTTCGTGGCCCCATAGGGAGCTCCACCGAACGCTCCAGTGGCTGCGCTCGCATACGATTCCACCCCCTATTTCGGCACACCCCTCACACGCTTCGTGGGTGGCCCCATAGAGAGCTCCACCGAAGGCCCCAGTGGCTGCGCTCGCATGCGGTTCCACCCCTTTTTTCGGCACGCCCTTCACACGTCTCGTGGCCCCATAGGGAGCTCCACCGAACGCCGCAGTGGCTGCGCTCGCATGCGGTTCCACCCACCATTTCGGCACACCCCTCACACGCTTCGTGGCTCCATAGGGAGCTCCACCGAAGGCCCCAGTGGCTGCGCTGGCATGCGGTTCCGCACCCCATTCTGGCACACCCTTCGCACGTTTCGTGGCCCCATAGGGGGCTCCACCAAAGGTCCCAGTGGCACTGCCCGCTTGCGTCCGCCACCACCCAGCACAGCCCCTGTTCCCTGCGCTTCACCCACCCAGAACAGCGCTTCGTAGCCCTATAGGGAGCTCCACCAAAGGTCCCAGCGGCACCGCCCGCATGCGTCCGCCACCACCCTGCACAGCCCTTGCTCCCTGCCTGCGTTTCACCCACCCAGTACAGCGTTTCGTGGCCCCATAGGGAGCTCCACCGAAGGTCCCAGTGGCACCGCTCGCATGCGTCCGCCACCACGCAGCACAGCCCTTGCTGACCGCGTCTCACCCAGCCAGTACAGCGTTTCGTGGCCCCATAGGGAGCTCCACCGAAGGTCCCAGTGGCACCGCCCGCATGCGTCCGCCACCACCCAGCACAATTGCGGCATTCACAACTGCATATGGTTGGGTCCTTCGCCTGGCTAATGTATCAAGGAGCCCGTATTACAACGGTCCGTTGCTAAATATGTGTTAGTTCAGATTCCTATAATCCCTTGCTAAATATCCCCCAGTCTGGATTTCTTAGTAATATTCTTTATGCAAGATCTCTTTGTTAAGGTTCCTTGCTCAGGATTCTTTATGAAGGATTCTCGGGTACCGATTTTTGAGAACGGAGTATGTAGTTCAGGCTCCTTCGTCGGGATTCCTTTGTAAGGATTCCTGTCGAACGATGTCTTAGTAAGGATACCTTGGTAATCTCACCGTCGTAAAGAGTCCTTGGTGAGGATCTCTTGGGAAATATTCTTGGGCAAGGGTTCCGTACGTAGGATTCCTGACGAGAGACACCAGCGATTCCTGACGACAGCTTCTTTACATAGGATTCCCAAGCACAGATCCCTTATCGAAGAGTCCGTTTTAAAAAAGGATTCCTTGGTTTAGTATTCCGTATGAACGATTATTTGGTTAGGGTTCTTTAGTACGGATGTTTCAGTTAAGGATCCGTATTAAGGATTCCTGTGCAACTGTTCCGTACGAGGGGCTTCTTTTGTAAATATGTCTTAGTAAGGGTTCTTTGACACATATCCCTTATTCAAGGGTTCCTTAGCCACGATTCCTTCTGAAGGATTCCTTGTGTAAACGCTCCTTATCAATGGTTCCTGACGAAGATCCTTTGTTACGGATCTGTTATTCTGGATTCCTTATTTCAGGGTTCCTCCTCCTCATCATTCTCGTCCTTGTCCTCGTCACAATCATCATCATCGTCATATTCATCGGGATCGCACTCGTCTTCGTTTTCTCACCTCGTCCTCCTCACTCATATTGTGTAAGTACCCCTTCTTCTCCTCACCCTTCTCCTCCTCATCATCCCCCTCCTGAGGGTAGAGATGGATTGGGATCCAGCGCGAGAGAACAAGAAGAAGGGTTGCGCTGCCCCGCCGCCCCCAGCCCGAGTTTGCATTGCCCCGCTGAAGGAGAAGGAGAGGATGAGGAGGGGCGACGGAGAGCGGGGAGCAGATGAGGGGGAGGACGGAATGATAAAAAATTGGAAAGCATCGGAGCCAAGGCACATGCTGTGATCACAAGGGGGGCGAGCATCTATATATTATATATTATATATATATATATATATATTTATATATATATATATATATATATATATATGGGAGAGCCTGGGCCGGGCCCCGGGCCGGAACCCCCCTTGTATATAGGGTGCGGCCCTCTCCCGGGGCGCCCTTCCGGCGGCCCCCGCGCGTTCCAGCCCGCCCAAGAGGGCTCCAGGAGCGCCGAGAGAACCCCAGGATCGCTTCAAGACCGCCAAAGATCGCTTCCAGAAGGGTCAAGAGGCGCTCAAACCGCCCCAAGAGGCCTTCAAGAGGCCCCCCACGAGCGCCCCGGGAGACCAAAATGGCCCCATCCCCTTCGTAAAACGTACATTTTTACGATATCAGCTCCCTTAGCTGTCGGAGCGGCCAGAAAGCCCCACGAGGCGCCCAAGGACGCTCCAGGACGACTGAGGACAGCCCCAAGACGGCCCAGGAGGGCCTCCCGGGACGCTCCTCCGGCGGCCCCCGGGCTGCCCAGTCCGCCAAAGAAGGCTCCAAGAGCGCCGAGAGAAGCCCAGGATCGCTTCAAGACCGCCAAAGATCGCTTCCAGAAGGGACAAGAGGCCATCAAACCGCCCCAAGAGGCCTCCAAGAGGCCCCCCAAGAGCGCCCCGGGAGACCAAAATGGCCCCATTCCCCTCGTAAAACGTACATTTTTAGGATATCAGCTCCCTTGGCTGTCGGAGCGGCCAGAAAGCCCCACGAGGCGCCCTAGGATAGCCCGAAGACAGCCCAGGAAGGCCTCCCGGGACGCTCCTCGGGCGGCCCCCGGGCCTCCCAGTCCGCCAAAGAAGGCTCCAAGAGCGCCGAGAGAAGCCCAGGATCGCTTCAAGTCCGCCAAAGATCGCTTCCAGAAGGGACAAGAGGCCATCAAACCGCCCCAAGAGGCCTCCAAGAGGCCCCCCAAGAGCGCCCCGGGAAACCAAAATGGCCCCATTCCCTTCGTAAAACGTACATTTTTTGGATATCTCATCCCTTGGCTGTCCGAGTTGTCAGACAGCCCCAGGAGGCGCCCAAGGACGCCCCAGGACGCCTGAGGACAGCGCTAAGAGGGCCTAGGAGGGCTTCCTGGAACGCTCCTCGGGCGGCCCCCGGGCCTCCCAGTCCGCCCAAGATGGCCCAAGAGACTTCCCGGTCGCCCCGAGAAGGCCCCCGGAGCGCTCCGATACGGCCCAACATGGCCTCCATAGGTCTTTCTATGTTTTGAGGCCCAGAATGAGGCCCTCCAGATTTGGTCCGACGATGTGGCGCGGCTCCAAGGGGGGGGGCCTAATATTGCAGAACAATACAATATGTAGCATATGTAACAAGTATGCAATCGTTGGATACACTGGACACGTTGCATTAAAGCATCCGCGGACCTGCCTCTGGCAACACGTCATTTTCGGACGTAGATTTCCCGCGAATCGCCACGGAATCGGACCCGTGCTTGCGAACACGGTTTTCGGAGCAAACTAGAACCTAAGCGCGCGCGAAGCGCGCTCGTATGGTTCTAGTATTTAATGTATATATATTTTATATATATATATATATATATTATGTGTGTGTATGTGTGTCTGGGTATTATATATAATATTTATATATATTTATATAATATAAATTGAGTAGAGGGGGGGAAAACGGGTGCATCCCCCATGTCCCCAATCAATCCCCCTTCTGAAGATCATCACTCCCCCCCGAATTTTTGGGGGGTCACAGACCTCCCGGGACTGCCCCGGGCCGCTTCCAAATTGCCCACGACAGGTCACGCGGGCCGTACAGATGGTCTCGAAAGCTTGAAGAGGCCACGAAGACGCCCAAGAGCGCCCCAAGAGGGCCCTCAAGAAACAAACATCGGCACATTTCCGTGGTAAAACATGCGTTTTCGGCATGCTCGCTGGCTTCGCCTTCACAGTGCCCCAGACGCCCCCGCGGCGCCCCAACACAGCCCAAGAGAGACCCAAGAGGGCCCCAGACGGCCCAAAAGGGTCGGCCTGTGGGGCTCACGGAAGCCCCCAAGACGGCCCAAGACCCCCGAAGCCGGCCCAGGAGGCCCCCAAGACGGCCCCAGGGAGGCCCAAGAGGGCCCCGTTCGAAATCATGTTCCCGGAAGCGTCCCCGGAAAAATTATTTCTGGGCTGCCAGAGCCCCCCACTGAGCCCCATACAGCCTCAGCGAGGCCCAAGAGGGCCCGAGATGGCTTGAAGACGGCCGAAGAGGGCAGAGGGCCTTCAAGAGGCAAAAGTCGGCACATTTCTTTCGTAAAACGTGCGTTTTTAGCATACTCGCTGGCTTCGTCTTCACAGTGCCCCAGATTCCCACGCGGAGCCCCAAGACAGCCCAAGAGAGACCCAAGAGGGCCCACGACGGCCCAAAAGGGTCGGCCTGTGGGGCTTACGGAACCCCCCGAGACGGCCCAAGAGGCCCCGAAGCCGGCCCAGGAGGCTCCCAAGACGGCCCCAGGGCAGGGAGGCCCAAGAGGGCCCCGTTCGAAATCATGTTCCCGGAAGCCTCTCGGGGAACATGATTTCTGGGTTCCCAGGGCCCCCTAGATCCCAGGGCCCCCTAGAGGGCCCCAGTACAGCCTCAACGAGGCCCAAGAGGGCCCGAGATGGCTTCAAGATGGCCGAAGAGGGCCCCAAGAGGGCCTTCAAGAGACAAAAATCAGCCCGTCGCCGTAGCAAAACGTACACATTCAGCATACTCCCCTTGCTTCGTCTTCGCAGTGCCCCAGATGCGCCCGAGGAGCCCCAAGACAGCCCAAGAGAGACCCAAGAGGGCCCAAGACGGCCCAAAAGGGTCGGCCTGTGGGGCTCACGGAAGCCCCCAAGACGGCCCAAGAGGCCCCAAAGCCAGCCCAGGAGGCCCCCAAGACGGCCTCAGGGAGGCCCAAGAGGGCCTCGTTCGAAGTCATGTTCCCGGAAGCCTCTCGGGGAACATGATTTCGCCCCCAGAGGCCCTGGACACGCCGAAGATGGCCTCAGGACGGCCGACGACGCCGCCAAAACGCCCCAGGAGCGCATCCAGAGGCCACTCCAAATGGCCCCAGAAGCCGATAATAATCAATTTTCCAATGGTTTTTGAAGCATTATTGCGCTCTCCATCTTCCGCCTCCCCATGGTCTAGGACCGCGTCAGAGGCCCTTCAGATCGCTCCAAGACGGCCGAAGAGGCTCCCAAGAAAGCCCAGAGACGGCCCAGGAGGCTCCCCAGATAAGTCAAGAGGGCCTCGAGAGCGCCCCGAGGGAGCCCCAAGAGCGACCCAAGAGGGCCTGAAGAGCGCGACATTTCGAGGTCTCCGGTCTGAGAGGCTCTTAGGACGCCCCCGGAGGCCATCAAGAGGCTCCCAAGAAGCTCCGTGAGGCTCCCAAGAGGCCCCCCGGAAGCCCCAATAGGCCCCCAAGGGACCCCTAGGGAAGCCCCCTGCGGGACCCCAAGACACTTCGGTAAATCGTATTTCCCAGATAGCTTTCCGGGAACATGATTCCTTGGGCTTCCGCCCACCGCCCCAGCCATGTTTCCAATAGGCTTGCCGACAAGGCCAAAAGGCGCCCCTCGGTAAGCCCTCAGAGGCCCCCCTCTTAGAGAGCCGAACAAATCATGCTCACAGAAAGCGTCCCGGGAACATGATTCTCTATCTCGGAGTAGGCCCGGGGGGGGGGGCAGGCCGCTGCTTGTTCCCCCCATCGGTGCCCACCAGGGGTTGCGGGGGGGGGTCCAGAGCTCCCGAGGCGGCCCGAGCCCGCCCCGAAGGAGGCCACGACAGGCTAAGGGGGTCCCGAGAGGACCCAAGACGGTCCCACGAGGCCCCGAAGACGCCCAACATGCCCTCAAGACAGACGACGAGGACTCCAACACGCTCCAGGACGGACTCAAGAGGCTCCCCAAGAGGGCCCTGGAAGGCAAGATTCATTCGTTTTCCGAGTGTTCGGGATTTTGGCGTTCTGGCTTTTCCCGCTTTCCAGCGCTCCCTCACGGCCTCGGAGGACTGTCAGATCGCTCCAAGAAGGCCCACGAGGCCCCGCCGAGGGACCCAAGACGGCCCAGGATGCTCCCCAGACAACCCAAGCGTGCCCCAAGAGCGCGCCACGAGAAGGCCCAGAGGGGTCCCGAGGCGGCGCGGGCCCCCCGAAGCAGGCCACGACAGGCTAATGGAGGTCCCGAGAGGGCCCTACACGGTCCCAAGAGGCCCCGAAGACGGACTTCTGGCGGGCTCCACCCTGGCCGGCAAGGCGCACCTCTCTCTGGTGCAAGCCCCAGGCGCGGCCGCGTGGCTCCAGGCGCCGCCCTGCGAGGCCACCGGCACCGCCTTCCCGCACGGCCTCATGCAGGTCGGCCTGCAGAGGCGGCTGCGAGTCCAGCTCCTGCAGGAGGAGTGCTCCTGCCCAGCCTGTGGCGAGGTGATGTCGACGTTTTCTGCGACAACGCCCTGGTCTGCGCCTGCCGCGGCGACCGGACCAAACGCCACAACGCCCTGCGCAACCAGGCCTTCTTCGACGCCCTGGCCGCCGGCCACGCCGGGGCGGAGTTGGAGCGCCCGGGGCTGCTACCCGCGCGCCCCGCCGGGGAGGCCACCCCCGGGGGCGAGCAGGGCGGGCCCCAGGTAGACGACAACGGCCGCCGCCCTGCCGACGTCTACCTGCCGCGGTGGCGCAACGGCACGGCGGCCGCCTGGGACTTTGCCGCCACGTCAGGGTTGCGCGCCGATCTCCTCGCCGCGTCGGCCGCTTCGTCAAGCGCAGCGACGGAGCGGTACGAGGAGTTCAAAAGGCAGCACCAGGACACCGCGCGGCTCTGCGCAGCACCGGGCTTCACTTTCCTCCCCATGGTGGTGGAAGCCCACGGCGGCGGGTGGGGCCGCGAGGCACGCAGGGCCTTCGGGGTCCTGGCCAAGCGGGTGGCTGACGCCACGGGGGAAGACGCCGCACTGGTTGCGGACCCACATGCCCAGCGACTTTCCGTCTCCCTGCACAGGGAGAACGCGCGGGCGGTGTTGCGGCGCCTTCAGACCCTGTCTGGAGGGGCGGGGGTGGCAGCGGCCCGCCTGGCCGCGGCCACGGCGGCCTCCACGGCAGACGCCGTGTGAGGTGCCCCCTGCGCTGCCTAGCACCCCCCGCCCACCGCCCCCCGCCCTTGCTGGGCAGCGCGGCCGCCCCCGCGCCCTTTCGCCAACGTCGCGCCGGCGACCCCTCCCACGCGCCGCAGAGGCGGGGCGGTGGATGGATCCCGCAGAGGGCAATCCCCACCAAGCCGCATCGCGCTGGGTTCGGGCGGCCACCCCGCCCAGGTCGCCGCCGTAGGGTCCGTAGCCTCGTCGCGGGCGTCTCTTCTCTCCCGGCCCCTGGCCCGGCCTGTCTGCTTGCGGCCGCTGCTTTCTCTCCCCCTCGTCCTCCTCCCCCTCTCCCCCCCCCTTCGCTTCTGCTCGTTGCTTCCCTCCCTTTCCTTTACTCCTGCTCCCTGCCTGCTGTCTCCGCCTGGCCCGTCTTCTGCCTGCCCGCCCGCCCCGCCGGCCCTGGCCTCCCGCCTGGGCGTTCGTCGTCGTCTGCCTGCTTCTCCCCTCCTCGTCCCCTTCCGCCGGACAGCACAGCCTGCCCGGAACCAGCGTGGCGGCATATAGGGGCCTGACAAGCTGTGTGCCCTGTACAGCTGTGCGTGTAGGATTTGCAGTGCTTGGCGCCACGAGTGAGCGACGAGCTCTCTCTTTCTCTCTCTCTCTCTCTCTCTCTCTTTCTTTCTTTCTTTTTCTCTCTCTCTCTCTCTCTCTCTCTCTCTTTCTAACTCTCCTCATGGTCAGAAGACGCCCAAGCTGCCCTCAAGACGGCCGACGAGGACTCGAACATGCTCCAGGACGGACTCAAGAGGCTCCCCAAGAGGGCCTTGGGAGGCAAGATTCACAAATTGTCCGATGGTTTTTGGATGATGTAGGCGTTCTCGCTTTCCCCGCTTCCCAGCGCTCCCTCACGGCCTCGCTCGGAGGCCCTTCAGATCGCTCCAAGACGGACCAGGAGGCCCCGAAGAGGGCCCCAAGACGGCTCAGGAGGCTCCTCAGACAACCCAGCTGTGCCCCAAGAGCTCCCCAAGAGAGGGCCCAGAGGGGGACCGCCAACCGATATTTCGAGGTCTCTGGCCCTCGAGGCCGCCTGTAGGCTCCCGGAGGCCACCAAGAGGCTCCCACGAAACCCCGTGAGGCGCCCAAGAGGCCCCCAGGAAACCCAAAGAGACCCCCAAGGGGTTCCCGGGGAACGCCCACGAGGCCCCCCAACACACCCCAAGAAATCATGTCCCCAGGAAACCTTCCAGTGATATGGTTCATCATGGGCCTGAGAGTTCCCGGAGGCCCCCAAGGGGCCCCCAGGGAACGCCCAAGAGACCCCCCAACACACCCGAACAAACCATGTCCCCAGAAAGCCTTCCGGGGACATGGTTCATCATGGGCCCGCGAATCTCCAGAGGCTTCGAAGTACCATCATGCTACAGGAGAGCTGTCTGGGCAGTTGATTGGGAACATGACTGATCGTCTTCTCGCGGCCCTCCGCAGATCGTTTCGCACAAAGTTGCCCCAAGTGCCCTCTTGAATCGACGACGACGACGAAACGACGAAGACGACGACGACGACAACCACGACGACGACGACGACGACGACGACGACGACGACGACGACGACGACGACGACGACGACGGCGCGCCCCAATAGGCGACGACGACATTACGACGACGACGACGACGACGACGACGACGACGACGACGACGACGGCACGCCCCAACAGGCCCCCCAAGACGCCCCAAACCCATGCTCCCAGAAGGCTTTCTGGGAACCCGATTCACACGGCCTCCGCCCCCCTACACAAACATTTTCCTCGAAGGCCTTTCGGAGTGAAGATTGGCATGCGTGGATTGTGGTCCACTACTTCAGTGGAGCAGCAGTGAATTCGTCAAGGCCTGGGGCCTGCTCGAACCTGAGCGCGCGCGATGATTCTAGTATATATATATACACACTCACTGATCAATATCACAAGCGAAAAGAGCTCGTCGTTCGAATTGTCGGGCATGTGGAGGAGGCCGGATGGTCCAGAGTGACGTCGCACAACAAACCGTGGCGTCGGATATTTGGGTCTCTTCCCGTTCCTTCTTGTACTGGCTGGAGGCATGGTGCTTGCGAGGGTCTTTGCACATATGTGAGATGTTGGGGTGGGGGTGCAGGCGCGTCATCAGGAGCCCATCCGCACTTTCAGGATACACAGCGTCACGTGACCGGGCCCGCCTCCCTCGTCGCTACGCGGCGAAGACAAGCCCCCGGAAGACCTCGGATATCGAGGTTCTCGAAGCCTCGAGGTGTTCGGTATCGTCCTCCGCCTTGTTGTCCTCCTCCCAGCGAAGGCCACCCTGTCCGGGTGCTCTGGCTGGACGGAGCTACTCGAGCTCGAGGGGGACCGCGCGACGTTCAATTTCACGACCAACGGTGACAGTTTCGGCGGGGACTCCGAGCGCTGGGGGGCCTTTGCGCTCGTCATGCCGTCCTTCCCCGCCGTGCCGCTGAGCCAGGATGTTGGGAGACACCAACAGTCGTCGGGGCTGAGCATATTCTGGCCCGATCAGGCTCAGGTGGCCCTTGCGAATCGGGCTTGAAAGACCCCCTTCATCTTTCCCACGGAGACCTCCCAGGAGTTGCCTCCCAGCCTCCTCCTCCTCCTCCTCCTCCCAGCCTCCTCCTCCTCCTCATCATCATCATCATCATCATCATCCTCCTCTTCCTCCTCCTCGTTCTCCTCCTCCTCTTCCTCCTCGCCTCATACGTCGGAGATCGTGGGGACGTGCCCTGGAATCAGTACGGGTCCGCAGGATATCGTCCCGTCGCCTCGAGCCCCAGCCTCTAGGCACGATCCTGGCTCGATCAGGCTCGCCGTTGCATACAGTGGAAGTCCATGCCAATAAACGCCCTGTTTGCCTCCAGGGTGCCCTGGGTTTCTTGGGTGTCGGTGGTTGCGTGACGCTCCCACACCTAAAAATCAGTGGACGTCCTGGAGGTCCAGGGTTGGGTTTCTTGTGGAAGGCTTCTTGTGGTCGAGCTCGTACTGTAGTCACTCGGCGTCCACATCTTTGCTGCGCCCAGGGGCGATTCCGATGCGAGCTGTAGTGCGCAGCGCACTCCAGCCATCCTTAGAGGCATCGGATCCCAAAGGGCGCCCTCAATGGCGCGAAGGTGCTCGCGCTTCGCGCTTCGGCTCCGATTCTGCCTCATCATCCTCTTCTCCACTGAAGGGCGGCGCGAGAGCACGAAGTTTCTCGCGCAGCGCGAAGCGCGAAGTTAGGAGCTCTTAGGGAGGAAACGACGGGCCAGGAGGAGGGAGGAAAGCGACGGGGGACGAGGAGGAGGGAGGGAGTGAGGGAGGAGGGAGGGAGGGAGGGAGGGAGAGGGACAAGGAGGAGGAGGAGGAGGAGAAGGAGGAGGGAGGAGGGTGGAGGAGAGGAAGAGGAGGAGGGAGGAGGAGGAGGAGGAGGAGGGAAGGAGGAGGAGGAGGAGGAGGAGGCGGAGGAGGAGGAGGAGGGAGCAGGGAGGAGGAGGAGGAGCGACTCGGCTGCAGAGGTGCTAGCGTGGGGAGGAGCGCGCAGGAGGAGGAGGAGCCGTATGCCTCCCTTCTCGCTCCTCCCCCAGAGGCGCCGGGGCGGCGGCCTCCGGCCCGAGGGGAGGGGAGGGAGGAGAGCAGGGGAGGAGGAGGAGGGAGGAGAGAGGAGGAGGAGGAGGAGGAGGGAGGAGGAGGAGGAGGGGGAGCGAAGCAGGGGGCAGGAGGAGGAGGAGGTCGAGTGAGGAGGAGGTTAGGAGGAGGAGGCAGGAGGAGGAGGAAGAGGAATAATAATAATAATAAGAAAAAAGAAGAAGACGTGTGGTCGGTGGCAAGTCATGGGAGCAGTTTGGGCTCAGGAGAGGCTCCGGTGGTCGGGCCTTTCCTGAGAGATGTATGCCGTTGAGCGTGTCTGTGGCGCAGGCCCGCCGAGGCCAGAGAAGCCCCTGCGTTCCTTCGGTCGCACATCATGGGGGGCCCGGTGTGCCCTCATGATTCCGTCTTTAGCGTCGATTGACGTCTGGAGTCGATGGGATAGCGCCGATTTAGCGTCGGCTAGCGTCGATCTAGCGTCGATCTAGCGTCGATCAGCGTCGATCTAGCGTCGAGTAGCGTCCGATTCGCAAGAGCCGACAAGGAGGGACGGGTGGGAGTGAGGGAGGAGGAGGGAGGGAGGGAGGGAGGGAGGGGAGAGGACCAAGGAGGAGGTAGAGGGAGGAGGTGAGGGAGGAGGAGGAGGAGGAGAGGAGGAGGAGGTGGAGGTGGAGGAGGAGAGGAGTGGCATTTCAGGGAGGGGAGGAGAAGGAAGAGGGAGGAGGGTGGAGGAGAGGAGGAGCGCGGGAGGAGGACGGGAGGAGGGAGGGAGGAGGAGGAGGAGGAGGAGGAGGAGGAGGAGGAGGAGGAGGAGGAGGTGGAGGAGGAGCAGGAGGAGGAGGAGGTTTGAGCAGGAGGGGGAGGAGGAGAGGAGGAGGAGGAGGAGCCGTGTTGCCCCTCCCTCTTCGCTCCTCCCCCAGAGGCTCCCGGGGCGGCGGCCTCCGGCCCCCGAGGGGAGGGGACCCGAGAGCAGGGGCCGGTGCGTCAGAAAGGGGGGGGGGGGTCTGGCGATCGGGACGCACGACGTGGTCGGCGGCAAGTCATGGGAGCAGTTTGAGGCCGGAGGAGGGAGGAGGAGGGGAGGAGGGAGAGGAGGAGGAGGAGGAGGAGGAGGAGGAGGAGGGGAGGGAGGAGGAGGAGGAGGTAGCAGGAGGAGGAGGAGGAGGAGAGCAGGGGCCGGTGCGTCAGAAGGGGCGGGGGTCTGGCGATCGGGACGCACGACGTGGTCGGTGGCAAGTCATAGGAGCAGTTTGGGCTCAGGAGAGTCGGGTCGGGCGAAAGGGGGGATTGGGAAAGGGGGGGTTACGAAATTTGCTGCATGCAGCTGGTTTCGGCCTCACCGAGGGGCCCCTTCCTCGATACATGGCCGCCTCCGGCGCCGGGAGGCGCCGGGAAAATCAGCTACGTGAGCTGATTCTCAAACCCCCCCTTTGCTATCCCCCCCTTTCGCCCGACGAGGTCGGTGGCAAGTCATGGGAGCAGTTTGGGCTCGGGAGAGGCTCCGGTGGTCGGGCCTTTCCTGAGAGACGTATGCCGTGGAACGTGTCTGTGGCCCAGGCCCGCCGAGGCCAGGAAAGCCCTTTCGTTCCTTCGGTCGCAGATCATGGGGGGCCCGGTGTGCCCTCATGATTCCGTCTTGAGCGTCGATTGACGTCTGGAGTCGATGGGATAGCGCCGATTTAGCGTCGGCTAGCGTCGATCTAGCGTCGATCTAGCGTCCGATTCGCAAGAGCCGACAAGATGGGACGGGAGGCTCCCATCAGTTGCCACCGAAGAAATGGGCACGGATGATCGATGTCTTATTCATTGTTTTGCCGATCGCCACGGGCCCTGGCACCACCTCCACCCCCCATGGAGGAGATCTTGGCTGTTTTGGGCGCCTGTTTCAAACAGAGGGGGTCTCCGCTATAGGACGCACTGTTGCAAACAGTCGCACTAAGCAGAGGTCCAGAGCCAGACCCCCCCCCTCCCCCCTCTTCCGCCCAATGTCGAAACACCGAATAAGCAAACGTAAGAATGGGTACGAAGACCGACATCATTTGTTGCTCATTATGAACTGGATTCGCTCCTGGCATCGCGGCGGTTCGTGTTGGTTGGAAACAAGAAGCCGCCTGCCCAACCTAGGCCGCTGTCGGCTTTGGACCACATTAGGTGTTGTGTATTGTACCCATCTCTTCCGTACCCATTTCGTCCGTCCAAAAAAAGACACGGCGACAATGACGAAGATTATACGTGGCAGCGTCGTGTGCCTCTCTGTTTGTCTGTCTGTCTGTCTGTCTGTCTGTCTGTCTGTCTGTCTGTCTGTCTGCCTGCCTCTCTGCTTGCCTGCCTGCCTGCCTGTCTGTCTGTCTGTCTGCTCTGCCTGTCGGTCGGTCGGTCTGTCTGTCTATCTGTCTATCTGTCTGTCTGTCTGTTTGTCTGCCTGTCCTCCTCCCTGGTGCCGCGGACTGGAGCGCGCGCGCGCGCGTGGGCACTCGATGGTTCAAAGATGGCGTTCCTGGGGATGGGGGCCTAAGGATAGGAAGGGACCCAAGGATGGATTTACACTGTTGGAGGCCATCTCTCAGGACCCCATCCCTCAGGACCCCATCTCTGAACCCCACCATTCAGGGGACCCCATCCCTCGGGGTCCCATTCCTCAGGGGATCCCATCTCTGAACCCCACCCCTCAGGGGACCTCATCCCTCGGGGTCCCATCCTCCAGGGGACCCCATCCCTGAACCCCATCCCTCAGGGGACCCCATCCCTGAGGGCCCCATCCCTCAGGACCCCTCTTTCTGAACCCCGTCCCTCAGGGGGCCCCATCCCTGAGGGCCCCATCCTTCAGGGGACCCCATCTCTGAACCGCCGAGACACGGCGCAGGCGCCGCACCCGCAAAGGGGGGGGGCGGCCAGCCGGGAGAGCGCACGCGCCGAGATTGCAGGGGATGGCAGGAGGAGCAGGAGGAGAAGGAGGAGCAGGGGATGGAAGGATGGATGGAGGAGAGAGGGGCAGGGAGTGTGAGGGGAAGGCAGGGAGGGGGGGAAGGGAGGGAGGCAGGGAGGGGAAGGCAAGGAGGGGGGGGAAGGGAGGAGGAGGAGGAGGAGGATGAGAGGAGGAGGAGGAGGAGAAGAGGGAGGAGGAAGAGGAGGAGGAGGAGGAGGAGGAGGAGGAGGAGGAGGAGGAGGAAGGGAGCAGGAGGAGGAAGAGGAGGAGGAGAAGGAGGAGGAGGAGGAGGACGAGGAGGAGGAGGAGGAGGAGAAGGAGGAGGAGTGCCTCCCCCCCACACCGCTAGAATTCCTCAAGAGGTCGCCAGAGGCCTCCATCGTGGCCTCCCCGATGCCCCTGGGGGCCTCGGAGCCCTCGGAGGCGCGTGGCCGCACAGGGAGTTCCGCCCAAGGCACAAATGGTGCCGCCCGCACAAATGGGGGCGTCCCCTCCCTGAATGTCGGCACACACACAGACACAGACACAGACACAGACACAGACACAGACACAGACACAGACACAGACACAGACACAGACACAGACACAGACGCAGACGCAGACGCAGACGCAGACACACACACACACAGACACACACACAGACACACACACACACACACAGACACACACACACACACACACAGACACAGACACACACAGACAGACACACACACACAGACACGCACACAGGCACACACACACAGACACGCACACACACACACAGACACACACACACACAGACACACACACACACACACCACACGTTTTCGTGGCCCCATACAGTCGGGGCCCTGAAGAAGGAACCCTTTTCGTTGGGGAGGGGCTCCGCGTTCCTGAAGTGTTTCACAGCTTGCCTCAGGTGTTCCTTATGTTTTCGATAGGAAACCGAAGTTTCACTTATGGAAAACAGGGGCCTCGTTCCTTATGTTGGGTTCCTTAGGTCAAGGCCCCGACTGTAGGGTGCCCCACCGAAGGTCACCATGATGCCGTTCGCATGCGTCCCCGCCACTCATGTCGGCACACCTCTCACACAGCTCATGGCCCAAGTAGGGAGCTCCACCCAAGGATCCAATGGTGCCGCCCCCATGCGCCCCCGCCACCCATTTTGGCACGCACCTCGCACGGCTCGTGACTCCACAGGCAGATCCACCCAAGGCGGCAATTGCGCCGTTCGCATGCGCCCCCGCCACCGATGTCGATACACCCCTCACACGTTTCGTGGCCCTATAAGGAGCTCCACCCAAGACCTCAGGCGGTGCCAACCGCATGTGTCCCCGCCGCCTATTCCTGCACACCCCTCGCACGTTTCGTGGCCCCACAAGGAGCTTCACCGAAGGCTTCAGCTGCACCCTCCGCACGCGTCCCCGCCATCCATTATGGCACAGCCGTTAAACGTTTAGTTCCCGCGTGGGGAGCTCCACCGAAGGCTCCAGCGGCGTTCATGCGGTCCCCCATCTAATTCGGCTCACCCCTCACATAGTTCATGGCCCCACAGGGAGCTCCACCCAATGCCCTGGTGCCACTGTTCGCATGCGTCTCCCCCATCCATCCTCTAACATGTTTCCCACGTTTCGTGGCCCCACAGACAGCTCCACCCAAGGCCCTAAGGCCACATGAGGAGATCCACTGAAGGCGATATTCACAACGACGGTATTCACAACTGCATATGGTTAGGTCTTTCGCCAGGAGCATTTGTTTAATGTCCTCGGAAGTCGTGACCCTTTTCCCAGGGCCGGTTTTTCATCGCGAGTCGTTTTCGGACGGTCCCAGGTCCGGGCGAGGGCTTCTGGAGGCCGCAAGCGACCCCAAAAACACCATCGTGATTTTTGCCACGACCCGAGCGTCACTGGGTTTCTTATCGTCGCCCACATGGCCGATTTCAGAAACTCTGAATCCAAAAACGTTGCCACCTCTTGGGGGCGCATCTTTTACTTCCGGCAGCTTCCGCCGGCGGGCGCCAGCGGAGGTGCCCTCGTCTTACCTCCGCCGCCCTTCCGCGGCCTTCCGCCGAGGAAGAGATGACAACTCCTCTCATCCTCGAGTGCACGGCCCTGTCCAGAACGCCTCACCCAGAACCCCGCCGCCATGTTTTCGCTCCTTACTCCGGGGTTGCTCCAGGCGTCCCTGGCCCAAGGCGCCCCCAGCTTTTTCCGCATGATCGTGGGGCCCCGGGGCCCTCTGTGCCTCGTGAGGGGCTGTTTCTCTGAAGACCATGAGAGCCTCCTTGAAAAGCCCTGGGGGCACCTTGGGCCGGGGGCACTTCTAGCAACACCCGATTTACCGCGACCCCCAGAGGTCTCGACCCATCCCCCAGGACCAGCTGTTCCTCCTGAGTCATTTTTCTTGACGGTCTGAGGGCGAGGGCTCCCAGGAGAGGCCGAAATTAGCAAGGGAGGCCTCCGCCGTGCTTTTGTTCATGGCCCGCGGGGCTCAGGGCGCGCGGCTCCCTGCCAAAGAGGCCACGACAGGAGCGTCAGGGCCTCTCGAGGGCTACCAGGAGCGGCCGAAAATAGCAAGAGGAGCCTCCGTCGTGCTTTTTGCTCATAGCCCGAGGGGTACCTGCCAGAGAGACCCCGCCAGGAGCGCCTCGACGACCTCGCCAGGGCCTGGACGGAGAGGCGGGCGCGCGCCGAGGGCGTGCGGGCGGAGAAGCTGGCGGTGGGGCGCGAGGGCTGGGACGAGGCCCGGCTGAGGCCCGAGGCTGAAACCTGCGATGATCCTCCAGGCCTCGCAGATGGGGTCCGAGCAGGTAGATGGGGTCGGAGGCTCGCGCCGCACCGCCGATACATCGCCAATACATCGCCGAGGCATCGCCGAGGCATCGCATTGGGGCGCGAGGGCTGGGACAAGGCCCCGCTGAGGCCCGAGGCTGGAGTCTTCGATCCTAGGCTCGAGGCTCGAGGGCAACGAGGGGTTCCAGGTCTTCGGGGGGGTGCGCCGGTTCTCGACGGAGTTCCAGGCCTCGGGGCGATTCCCAGCGGCTGCGCCTCGGCGGGGGCGCTCCGGGGGCACCCAGAGCGCCCCGAGCGGGCGCTGGAGCCCAGGCGCGAGCAAGGAGGGGGAAGGAGGAGGAGGGAGAGGAGGAGGGGGAGGGGGAAGAGGAGGAGGAGGAGGAGGAGGAGGAGGAGGAGGAGGAGGAGGAGGAGGAGGAGGGGATCGGGAGGGAGCGCATCGACCTCCATTCGCCCATGGATCGCTGGTAGGGGTCTGATGGCCCCACACCGCCCAGGGCCGTGCGGACTCGCTGTCGAGGGCCTGTCGCCGATCTATATCGGCGACGTATCGCAGATTCCAGGTCGACGCGCCCCCCCTGAGCGGGTACCCCCTGTCGTTGCCCCTCGTTCCATGATCCTCGGGGCGCGTCTTTCGGCGGGCCTCCGAGAAATCATGCGCATGCCGTGTTTTGTACCTCTAGTTTGGGCCCCAAGTTGCCCAGAGGTCCAGGCGCTTTGCTTTTTTGTCCACACCGGGCGTGTTCGCCTGGTTCCGGGCCCCGGGGCCATCCCAGATCGATCCGACTCGAAAAATGGCGTCGAAGGAGGAGGTCCAGGGCTGCGGTAGTGAGTTCCCCTATGCAGTGCACTGTTAGTTTCGACATGTTTTGTGTTGGCCCAGTCCCAGACCTCCTGGCGTCGTGAAAAAATCACGACGGGAGGTTTTTCGCTATTTTCGGCCTCAGGGGGCCCTCGCAGGGCCTCGGGGCCGTCAAAAAACGACTCAGGACGAAGAACCGGCCCCGGCGAATAGGTCCGGACCTCTGGGGGTCGACGTTGTGAAAAAATCACGACGTCGGGGGTCTGGGGTGGTACCCCCCCCTCAGGTAGTCCCGGCTGGCCTCAACACGCCCCCCGAGTAGTCCCAGACTCTGCGACTCGTGGGTAGGTATACCATCGCCATCGCCGTTCTCGTGCATGAGACTGGAAGTCTTGTGGCCCTCGTCGCGCAATGGATCGATGCGGCCAGCTCTTCTTTCGCGTCCTAGGCCTCCGAGGCTAGTTCCAGGCAGCCCAGGTCCGTCCGAGAGCAGTTCGGGAAGAAGCACCGGCGATGAGGGAGCGCCCCCCACGAGTCGGGGGCAACATAGGAGGGGATAGGCTCAGGGGGGATGCATCAACCTCCAATCGCCCATTCACCCGTTCATCGCCGAAATGGGTCCGATCGCCCGTGGTGCAGGAGCCTGCACATTTGGTACCGCCGATTGCAGGTCCTATGAGAAAAATCCTGGAGGCCTCGCGCGGCGCGCAATAGTTCACACGTCGGCCCCGTAAGATGTGGGAAAACATTCGCGAGGCGACGTTCCGACGGAAGTCCGACGTGAGTCTGATGCCAATCCGAGATAATTCTGACGTGAGTCCGACGTACGACGTGAATCTGGATCCGACGCATAGCTGGTCTCAAGTTATCGCGCGAGGACTCCATGACTTCCCTGCACTTTCCTCATAACAGTTCGATGTCCCCCACCCCCGAGCCAGCCATTCCCCCCTATCGTCTCCCCTCGCAGACGGCGCGAACAGATAGTGGCGTTGGGTGCCTGGGACCGCTGCTTGGGGAGCCGATCCTCCCAGGCTTCGGGCCTGGCTGCCTCCGAAGGCGGAGACCTGATGGCGGAGGTGGTACTGGATCGTGCCTTTGAGCCCCATGGGGGGCCCAAAGGAGACCCTCATCCGCTGCCTCCTGAGCTCCTGGGGGATTGGTCCCCCCAGCGGCGTTGTTGGGCAGATTCTGGCCTCGGCCGAGGGCGCTGTGCACGCGCCACGGCTGGGAGTTCGAGTGGATGTCGGAGGACCGGGAGACCAACCACAACACCAGACCTCTGCCGGCTCTCAACATTGACGGTCTTGATTTCTGTTCTTGATCTCCCCCTCCTCCTCCTCCTCCTCCTCCTCCTCCTCCCCCTTCTCCTCCTCTCCTTTCCTCCTCCCCTCTCCTCTCCTCCTCTCCTCCTCACTCCTCCTCCTCCTCTCCTCCTCCTCCTCCTCCCCCTCTTCCACATCCTGTCACTTTCCCCTCCCAGCTTTCTCCACCCTCCATCCTACCTCCTCCCTCTCCCTCCTCCTCCTCCTCCTCCTTCTCCTCCTCCTCCTCACCCCCCTCCTCCTCGCTTTCCTCCCCTCCCTCCTCCTCCCCCTCCTCTTCCTCCTCCTCCTCCTCCGTTGCGAGGCAGGATTTCTCGGAGGACGGGCTGCTGCGCGTGCATGCGCGTGCTCGCGTTATGAGGCAGGACTTTCTTGGAGGTGGTCATTGTGGGCATGGGGTCCGCTACGGTTGAGGCAGCTTGTACTCGTTTGCGGGCCTGGGCGCTTTCCACCGGTTGTCATTGTGCAGTCGATTTCTGGTAGGATGGGGCTCAGGTATGTTTGATTTAGGGCTCGAGGGGTGAGCCGATTGGCTAGCATTCCCCTCGCCCTCGGGCCTGGTATGCCCGCAAGACGCTTCGGCGCAGCATTGGGCAATGTATTGCACGTGGTGGATTTTAATGTTGTCCTTCTCTGGCTGGTGGTTGAAAATAGCGTGCATTTCGCCGCAGACTTTGTGAGCGTTGCTGGAGGTGACAGAATTTATTGTTTCTTTTCCGGGTCATTACTATTGCCGGGTGTTTTCGCCATTGTCTTCTTCTGTTTTTGTCATCTCACGGAGTGCTCGCGGTCCACATCGTGTGGGTGTGGCATGCGTTGCGCGTCTTGGAGCACGCGGCCTCATGGTGTTCGGTGTGGCGGTCATGGCAAGCAGGCTTTGGTGCAGCATTTCGGCATTGCGTTTTTCGTTGTGTGTCATTTTCAATTTCTGCCCTGGCTGGTGGTTGAAAAGAAGCATGCAGCTCGCCACCTTCCTGGGAATATTGCTGGAGGGGCATTGTTATTTCATCACTGCGGGTTGCGTCGTGTCGGTGCGTTCGCTCATTGTCTTCTACCCCATTATTTCCTACCCGTCCATGGAGATGTAGGGTGTCAGGCTTCCCATGCATGCACGCAGGCTTCTCCGCGTGGGGCTGTGCATGCACGCAGGCTCCCCATATCATCCTCCCCCCCCCTCGTCCTGGCCAGAGCATGCACACAGGCTTCCCATATCATCGAATCGAGTCGAATCCTCCTCCTCCCCCCCCCCTCCTCCTGGCCAGAACATGCACACAGGCTTCCCACATCATCGAATCGAGTCGAATCCTCCTCCTCCCCCCCCCCCCTCCTCCTGGCCAGACGAGTCGCTCACGACCACGAGCTGGCCCCCGGGGCCTGGAGAGGGGTCGAGAGTTCCCGGGCGCCGGCGCCTCGCACGAGGCGGGCGTCGTCGGAGGTCTGGGACCGGGTGTTGTGGGAGGGGGCTGCGCTCCTTGGCACCCCCCGAAGGATTGCAAAAAAACCGAAGGATTGCAAAACAAAAAAAAACAGAATTGCAAAATAACCCAGGGGTTTGCAAAAAAAAACCTGGATTGCAAAAAAAACACGGTTTTTCTTGCAACCCAGGGCTGTTTTTTGCAATCCTTCGCAAAAGGTTTTTTTTGCAATCCAGGGTTTTTTTTGCAAGCCTCGGCCTCGGCTCCCTTCTCTTGACAGGAAAGAGAAGTGTGCACATGCACCGATTCTGGCCAGGCCCGTCCCGAACCCAGGATCGATCGGTGCATGCGCCCTCCTGCCTTGGCCAGGAGGGCCTGTGCGCCGATCCTGGGCCCGGGATGGATCGGTGCATGTGCAAACTGCTCTTCGCCCGACCTTCTGAGACCTGTCGAGCGCCGCCAACCCGCATAGTAAGGGTGCGCAACTTTCACAGGGTACCCGTGCATCCTTCCCCTTGGGCCAGCCTCGGCCGCTCTCGCTGCCCGCGCCCCGCCCGCTAAGTGTCGACAAGGCCTTCAGAGGCACGTGCATCCTTATCGTGCGTCCTTATCATACGGTCGATTGTAGGACATCGGTGCGCCAGAACTCGGGTTTGCCAACGCTTTTTGACGAGCGCGTCCTGGATTGCGACGGTCCAGTTTTCGTGGGATGTCTGCAGCGGGAGTTCGCGTCAAATTTCACATTGGGTCTCGTCATTTGCATGATGGCCCCTGCAGGCCAACCCGAGTCCCCCGAACCCGAGTGTTACGTCTCCCCGATTGAAATTTTCCGAGTAGGAAATCGATTACCGAATTGATTTACCCCAACTTTTGTTTTCGCCGAGGATGCTCGCAGCGTTCGCCGAAGATGTTCGCAGATCTACTGGCACTATACGCAAGCTATGCATATCCGGCGAAATGTTTTAAATTCGGGAGTAATTCTGTAGTCGATCTCCTCCTCGAATTCTCGATCGAGGGGTTGGAAGGTCGAGAGGACCTCCGGGTCACCCCCGGCGGCGCGAAGACGATCGGCCTTGCCTCCTTCCCTCGTCGCGGCCCAGTGCCTAAGCCATCGGACTGCTCTCCTCTGGGGTCTGGGGCGCGAGGTCGGGCAGCTGACCGCGCGCCGCCGCGCGTCGCGGGGCGCAAGATCAAGGGAGTCAAAGCCACCCGGGCCCGATGATTGGCGTGTGCTAGACGGCCCTGGGCGTTCACTAAACCGCCCTTCCATATGTTCGATTTTCCTCCTTTTGGGTGCTCTGCGTGCCGGGGTGACTGTTAGGAGGGTGGCTTTTCTGCTCGGCCTGGGCACGTCGTGACCCCGACTGGGAGCATACAGTCGACACCGATGGCAAGGCTGGGCAGCCTTCCCAGGGGTTCGAGGCCGCCTGGACGGGGCTCCGAGCAGATGGGGTCGGAGGATCGCGCCGCATCGCCGACGCATCGGCGATGCATCGGCGACGCGGCTCGATGCGGAGCCCGAGTTTCTCCACGCCGACGTCGCCGGTGCATCGCCGACGTCGCCGATGCACCGCCGATGCATCGCCGATACATCGGCGATGCATTGGCGATGCGGCGCGATCCTCCGACCCCATCTACTCGGACCCTTCTGGGTAATCCTGGCCTCCTCGGTCTATCCGTTACCGTTTTCAACTTCCAGTCCTGATTGGAAGGCTCCGGCATGGGCGTCCAAGGGGCTTGCATCCTTCTCGCGCATCCGTAATATCAGTTCTGACTGCACTTCTGGTTTTGGTTCGGCTTCGTACCGAGTGCGGCGCGCGGAAGAAGCGGCCCCAGAGAGGCCCCACAAAGGGGCAGCCATCTTGACCTTCCACCCTCAAACAACGACTATTGGGCGGAACATCGCCTTCGAACCTCAAACTTCAAGCCTTCAAACTTCGAGAAGTGCGAACGGCGACGGCGACGGTGGCGACAACGACGACGATGATGACGGCGACGACCCCAGCCTGCCAACGTCCTGACGCGAAGGGAGCGCCTCGGGAGCCTCTGAAAGGGACAAACGCTTTGTTAGAACTCCGAGCGACGACGGCACAAGAGCCTCAATTCTTGCACGCCGACGGCGGCGGCGGCGGCGGTGGCGGCGACAACCTGCCGGAGCGCGCGGGGGGCAGCGGAGCGGGTGCGCACGCAACAGGGTTCGGCGCCCACGGGCGCCAGCCATTGCCTTCTGATCCCCTCCGGCTGACCCAGGGTCGGGAGACACGTTGAGACCCCCACGATCCCTTCCCGAGACTTCTGGCGGATTGGATCCTTCCATCCTGCCGTATCTCTTCCATATCAGCGTGGGGGGGCCGCATTGGGGCCCCGGGGTAATCAAATATTGATTCGGGGCTTGAATCTTACCCCTGGGGAGGGTGTTGGGGCCCGTCGCTGGAAGAAATCAATCCATCAGATGGCAAAGTTCCCCCTCTGACCTGTCTAGTGGGAGCTCCTGTGTGGCTTGGTTGTGTCCGCAACGGTGCTTCGGCTGGACAGGGGTCAGCGGCTGGCCCGGGTCCGCGATTCGGCTTGCTCGCCGTACCAGGCAGGATAGATAGAGAGATATGATATGATATGTTCTGATATGATATGATATATATATATATATATACGCAGGAGAGGAACCTTCCGTATTGCAGCATCATCTCACCGATCCGCATTCCCACTGGGCAACTGTTACTCAGCCCCACCAGCCCCCCCCCCCCCCCACCCACTCAAGGTGGGGACAGGCCCTGCGAAAGACTGAAGGGAACAGTCTGTTACTTCTACCAATACAATGGCGCGGAAGAGGTCGCACGGCTGACGGACACCCCTCGTCCCACCCCCATCATGTGGGTCGCGGACCACGCCTGGTGTGTTCTGGAACGTCCCAACGGCGTCCCCGAACGACGCCGACACGCCGACCGACGATTCCAAGACGCCCTCAGAGGGCCCCACGAACCCCCGAGGTCGTCCATGGAATGCGAAATGAGGCCCAGATGCGTTGAAAAGTCTTCCGAGGAGCTTCTAGAACTTCGCCCAGGATGCGCCAAGCATCGACATCCATCAGGGCTCATTGCAATACATATATATATATATATCCATGTGTGTGTTCGCCAGCGTGGACCCCAAACAGTGCGTTTCTAGCAAAATGTGTTGCGCGACATATGTGGAGCAATACATATGTTGTACAATATAGCTGGTGCCGTATAGGATGTGCAATCTGTCTGGTGCAATATGCGTGGTGCGATCTACGTGGTGCAATATATATATGTGTGTATATGTATATGTATCGTGCTGCCTATGTTGTGCAACATATGTAGTGCAATATGTTTGACACAAGGGGTCGTGCAACTCGACATACGTAAATATATACATCTTACGCACTGTGTGTGCAGTATATGCGGTGCAATGTATGGGGTGCGATCTATATGGTGCGTTCTATGTTGTGCAACCCACGTCGACTGTCTTGAAGCTGTCCTCTCCGCTGCTCGCGCAAACATCCCACCCTCCCACCCGCAACTTGGTCGCAAGACATCTTCAGACAAGACCGTCACGGTAGGTACTGCGTGGCACTTGGCCACGACACCGATGCCGACGACGACAGCGACATCGGCGACGACGGCGCCGCCGACAGCGACTGCAACGACACCGACGACGTCTCCAATGTTTTCGACGACGACAACGACGACGACGACACCGACGATGACGACAACGACGCCGACGCCGACGACGAAGACGACGACGACGTCGCCAACGGAGACGACGACGAGGGAGGAGAAAAAACGACGACGGCGACAACGACGACAACGACGATGGAGGAGGGAAGACGGCGACGACGCCAACGACGAAGAAGGAGGAAGGACGGAAACGCCGACGACGACAACGACGAGGAAGGAGGGAAGACGACGACGATGACAACGACGACGAAGACGACGACGACGGCGACGAAATAGGAGGGACGACGACGAGACGCCGACGACGGACGACGACGACGAGGGAGGAGGATAACGACGAGGGAGGAGTGAAGACGACGACGACGACGACGACGACGACGGCGACGAAATAGGAGGGACAACGACGAGACGCCGACGAAGACAACGAGGGAGGAAGGACGACCACGGCGACAACGACGACGGAAACGACGACGACGCCAAAGACGACGAGGAAAAGACAGAAGACGACGACGGCGACGACGACGACGACGACGAGGGGAGGAGGGAGGACGACGACGACGACGACGACAAGAGCGCGCGCGCACAATTTTGTTGAAAACCCGTGTTGCGAAACCTTGTGTTTTTGTAGGTTTTTTGGACGCACGATTTCGACATTCTTCCGAAACCGAAGGTTTTTGAAGGATTTCGGCATACGCCCGCGACGACGCGCGCGTCTGCACTTCGTCCCATTTTTTGCAGAGGATTCTCGCGACGGCACACGCGCAAGAGCGTTCGACAGATTTCGACATGCGCGCGCGCGAAGCCCGTTTGGTAGCATTTTGTGAAAATCTTGGAAAACCTATGGTTTTCTTAAGATTTCGCAAGAGCTCGCGCGTAAGTTTTTTTTTGAATCAGTGTTGCGAAACCATGTGTTTTATATGTTTTTTGGAAATTCAATTTTGAAATCTCTCCGGAACCGAAGGTTTTTTAAGGATTTCGGCATGCGCGCGCCACGACGCGCGCGTGTGCACTTCGTCCCATTTGTTGCAAGGGATTCGTGAAAAAGTGATATGTTAGAACAAAACATGTCACCGCATAGTGTTTTTTACAAGGGAACCGCAGGGGGGGGGAACCCGGCTTGGCTGGGATGGTATGAATTCATATTTAGGATGGATGGACATGTCAGAATCATATGTAATTTGCAGCACGCGCGGGGGGCCCGATAAGTCCGGGGGGGGTGGTAGAATCCATTAGTCTTTTAGCCACTTCGACTGTCTTGAAGCTGTCCTCTCCACTGCTCGTGCAAACATCCCACCCTCCCACCCGCAACTTGGTCGCAAGACATCTTCAGACAAGACCGTGACGGTAGGTACTGCGTGGCACTTGGCCACGACACCGATGCCGACGACGACAGCGACATCGACGACGACGGCGCCGCCGACAGCGACTGCGACGACACCGACGACGTCTCCAATGTTTTCGACGACGACAACGACGACGACGACAGACGACGACGACAACGACGCCGACGACGACGACGAAGACGACGACGACGTCGCCAACGGAGACGACGACGAGGGAGGAGAAAAAACGACGACGGCGACAACGACGACAACGACGATGGAGGAGGGAAGACGGCGACGACGCCAACGACGAAGAAGGAGGAAGGACGGCGACGCCGACGACGACAACGACGAGGGAGGAGGGAAGACGACGATGACAACGACGACGAAGACGACGACGACGGCGACGAAATAGGAGGGACGACGACGAGACGCCGACGACGGACGACGACGACGAGGGAGGAGGATAACGACGAGGGAGGAGTGAAGACCACGACGACGACGACGACGACGACGACGACGCGACGAAATAGGAGGGACAACGACGAGACGCCGACGAAGACAACGAGGGAGGAAGGACGACCACGGCGACAACGACGACGGAAACGACGACGACGCCAAAGACGACGAGGAAAGACAGAAGACGACGACGGCGACGACGACGACGACGACGACGGAGGAGGGAGGACGACGACGACGACGACGCAAGAGCGCGCGCGCACAATTTTGTTGAAAACCCGTGTTGCGAAACCTTGTGTTTTTGTAGGTTTTTTGGACGCACGATTTCGAAATTCTTCCGAAACCGAAGGTTTTTGAAGGATTTCGGCATACGCCCGCGACGACGCGCGCGTCTGCACTTCGTCCCATTTTTTTGCAGAGGATTCTCGCGACGGCACACGCGCAAGAGCGTTCGACAGATTTCGACATGCGCGCGCGAAGCCCGTTTGGTAGCATTTTGTGAAAACCTTGGAACACCTATGGTTTTCTTAAGATTTCGCAAGAGCTCGCGCGTAAGTTTTTCTTTGAATCAGTGTTGCGAAACCATGTGTTTTTATGTGTTTTTTGGAAATTCAATTTTGAAATCTCTCCGGAACCGAAGGTTTTTTAAGGATTTCGGCATGCGCGCGCCACGACGCGCGCGTGTGCACTTCGTCCCATTTGTTGCAAGGGATTCGTGAAAAAGTGATATGTTAGAACAAAACATGTCACCGCATAGTGTTTTTTACAAGGGAACCGCAGGGGGGGGAACCCGGCTTGGCTGGGATGGTATGAATTCATATTTAGGATGGACATGTGGTCAGAATCATATGTAATTTACAGCACGCACGGGGTAACCGATAAGTCCGGGGGGGGGGGGAGAATCTATTAGTCTTTTAGAAAGGAGAATATATGTCGCGCGATCGACGATGTGCAATATATGATGTCACGTGTACGTGGTGCAATGCAGGCGGTGCAATTTATGTGGTGTAACCTGGCTGGTGCAATATATGTTGTGCAATCTAGGTTGTGCGATATATGCGTTGCGATCTACGTTGTGCAAGCTACATGGTGCGATCCGTGTGGTGCAACCTATGGGTAAGATCACCGCTCTCGCAATCACCTCACCCACTCACCCGCAGCTTGGTTTTCAAAACCGGTGCGGGGGCAATTGCGATTCCTGCTTTGCGCTCGCTGGCGCATCTCTGCGACCGCGCTGGCGCTCGCAAGCTCGCGCGCAAAGCCGCCAGGTAGGTTGGCGCGAAAGCCGCGGCCGCCCAGGCGCTGACCGCTGGGGACTTCCCAACGCGTCTCGCAGGCCGCACTGACGCGCGGGCACTTCAGTACGACTCGGTGACTCGGGCGGGCGCGGTATCATGATGACGTCGACAAAAGCGGACATGATGATGATAGCGATGATGGTGGCGATGATGACGATGACGACGGTAAGGCTAATGACGGTGCCGATGCTGGTCACGCCGATGACGGTAATGGTGTGCACGCCATGTGTCAGTGATGAGGGTTTTGGATAAATTCGACATGCGCGCGCGGCCGAGGCGCGCGAGTGGCCCGCATGCTATGGTTTGACAGGGGCCGCGCCCCCCCCCCCGCAGCAGGCGCGAAAGGGCGTTCGAATGATTTCGACATGCGCGCGCGAGAGGCCCGCTCGCAAGAATTTGATAACAATTATGAGAGCCGGTGGCCTTTTTTCCATAATAACTAGCAGGAGCGCGCGGGTAATGTGTCCTTAGAGAAAGACCATATTGCCACATCACTGTGTGTGATTATTGTTCCTAGCAACTTCGATCTTGAAAGATCTACGACGCCAAACTTCTTTTGAGGAGTTCCAGCATGACGCAAGGACGCGCGCTTTTTTGATATATATATATATATATATATATATATATACATACATGCATATATACTTATACATAGATATATACATGTAAAATACCTATACGACCACCCTTCGGGTTATGAGGAGGTTGGGGGGTGGGGAGGGGGGAACCAACATCTAACTCAATCGATCTCACTATCGGCCTCACTCAACGGGACACCACGGGACACTTGTCGATCTCACTATCGATCCCACTACCGATCTCACTCAAAGGGGCACCACGGGACACCGCAGGACACCTCTCGATCTCACGATCGGTCCCACGATCGATCTCATCCAACGGGACACCAGTGGACACCACGGGGCACCTCGGGACACCACATCGATCTCACTATCGATCTCATTGTCGACCTCACTCAACGGGGCACCACGGG
>CAUYUJ010021613.1:90000-136428 GCA_963575745.1 Prorocentrum cordatum
ACCGCAGGCGGCTTGCCGCCTCCGTCGGCGCAGCGTTGGGTTCGGGCCGGCTGGGGGCCTCGCAAGAGCATGGCGGGCGCGCTGTTTTATTCTCTTCGGGGCCAGGGCCCGCTTCTGTTTTTATTTTCCGTGGGCGCAGGCCGATGCCATTTAACCTACTCTAACCTCTTTGTCGGTTATGATTGCAGCCTCGTATGTTTCCAGCCTCCCTGTACTCGGGGGCGGACAAGAGGGGGGTGATGACTAGGGGGGGTGGATATCATGGCGTGGGCCATGATATTTCCCCAGATTTCATGGCGCCTCTTCTTATTTCATTACGTCCCTGACCCCCCCGCTGGGCCGCGCACATGCCGACGGTCATGATTTGCACCCCCCCCCTCTTGGACACCCCCCTCTTGGCCGCTCCCGATGTACGTCGACCCTGCGAGGTCGAGGGACGCGCTGGGTCCTGCACATCGCGCATCGCGTCCTCCCCAGATTTCAGCCGTTCCAACTTCCAACAACAAAAACGACGGGCGATTTTTCCCCAACTCTCCGCCATCAGGGGCCTCACTGGGTCGCGGGAGAGTGCGATGCCGGCCAGTGAATAAACGCACTCCGATGTATTTTCAGAGATTCCTACGACAGATGCAGCGGGGACAGGGGTGAGAGCACGTCCATGTGGACTCGAGACCAGGGGCCGTGACAGTCCGGACCCCAAATGATGCCAGCACTGAGGCGAGAAAAGACGACCATCGAATAACAGCTGAGCATATCTCAGGCAAAACGGCTGCTGGACCGGGCGGTCTAGGGCTCCCCGTCCTTTTGTTGTCAGTAGTGGTTCTTCCTTGCAATGTGTACATTCGCGTTTGGCCATCCTGGAGGCAACGTGCTTCCAGCGCTCCAGTGCCACCGCCGTGCTCTCATACGGCCGTCTTCCGGGACGATTGTCGGTGTCCTGTCTGTTTGGTTGTATGTTTTTTGTGGTCCTTGTGATCATTACTCAATTCGGGAATGTAGCTGGCATTGAGGCGAACGGTTCCTGGATTATTGTGAGGACGTCTCAGGCGAAACCACCGCCAGGCTGGGCCGGACCGTGCGGTCTAGGGTTCCCCGCTTCCCTTGTTGAAGTCTTTTGTGGTTTTTTGTTTTGCCACTATATTGCCTCAGATGTAGCCCGCATTGATTGGAACGAGGGCGCGACTTCTGGATAGATTGCGAGGAAGCCTCAGTGGAAACCGCCGCTGGTCGTTCTCGACCGGGCGGTCTAGGGCTTCCCGTCCCCACCTGTGGGACTCTTCTCTTGCCTTCGCCCGAACGTGTGCGCTTGTCTCGGCGAGGACCATGGGGGAGCATCTTGGCTCATCTGCGAAAAGATACACGCACCAAACCGAAGACACGCACGGGGAATGGACCTCTGCGCGATGGCACGTTCTGTGGTCCTTTGAAATACGGCTCGGGATGCGAGACCGTCCCCAGGGAAAGGGTCGAGGCACCATGGGGGGGCCCACATTGTGGGAGAGCCACGACGTATCGGGGAACTTGTGCCGCACGTCGTCTGGGGCACGGGGTCCGCCCTGGGAGCCAGGGTCCAGTTCGGTCCGACGTCAGGAGCGGACATGAGTTCACGTTGGTTTCGAGAGTACTCATTGCGCGCGGCTGGTCTCGAGGATTGGGGGATCGTGTTCATGTACGTGGGTGGGCGCGTACGTCCTTCGCGGGCACCCTACGATGGAGCCGATTCGACGCTGATGCTGGCCGGCTCCTGCCGATTCGATTTCGATGTTCCGTCCATCCGACGCGGCCCGACGCTTGCATGGCGCTGTTGTGCAACCTTGCCTAGCCGATCCATGCCGACTTCGACTCTGCGCCGACGCAGCCCGTTCGACGCACAGCTCGATGCGGTCCGGCTTCTCGGTCCGATGCTGACCGCCCTCACTTCCGGCATCACCCCAAAATACTTATTTCGTCGGCACCCCCAAAGGGGCGCGCTCGCGCTGAGAACTCTTATAGTACATGCTCGGTGGCGGGTGCTTTATGGCCATATGGCCTGGGTAATGAGATACTCCAAGATGCTCGTGCCACATGCTCGGTTCAGACGTGTGCCTCCAAGAGGGGCGCATAGTGTTTGTATGTCCGTGGTCCCATGCATCTGAGGGTGCTCTCGTGTTCACTGGGGCCGCGCGGAACTCACCTCCTGCTCGGTCGCTGTGCGGAGTTGGCTTGGCGGGCCTTGGAAGATCGCACTGATCGCTGCCAGTCCTCAAGTCTTGAGCCTTCGCCCAAAGACAGAATCAGGCAACAACGATGATGGCAACAACGATGGTGACAACAGCGATAACGGCAAAGACGATGACGATGACAACGACGATGATGATGATGATGATGATGATGATGATGATGATGATGATGATGATGATGATGATGAGGAGGAGGAGGAGGAGGAGGAGGAGGAGGATGATGATGATGATGATGATGGCAACAACGATGAAGACAACGATGATGACAATGATGATGACGATGACGACGACGATGACGATGGTGATGGTGATGATGATGGAGATTACGATGACAATGCCGATGATATTGACGATGATTATGCTGATGATGATGGTGACAGGAAAGATGACGACTACGATGATGGTGACGATGATGATGGTGATGATGGTGGCGATCATGATGATGGTGATGGTGGCGATGGTGATGGCGAACATGATGACAGCAACGATGACGATTACGATGATGGTGATGGTTATGCTGATTGTGATGATGATGATGGTTATGATGATGATGGTGGTGATTATGCTGAGGATGGTCACGACAACGACGACGATTGTGGTGATGGTAATTGTGATGGTGGTGATGATGATGATCTGGGTGATGACGATTGTCGTGTTGATGATCACAATGGGGATGACAATGACAATTACGATGACGATTACGATGATTGTGGTGGTGATGATGACTATGACGATGATAGCAATTCTGATGCTGATGATGATGACGATGTTCATGGTGACGATGATGATCATGATCTTGACTCAAGTGATGATGATGATGTCGATAATGATGACGATGATGATGATGCTGATGATGATCATGATAATGACGATCATGCTGCAACTGATGATGATGAGGATGGTGATGGTTGTGGTGATGATGATGATGCCTATGATGATGATCATGATGATGATGATGTTGTTGCAGATCATGGTTATGATGATGATGATGAGATGATGATGATGATGATAATATTGTAGATGATGGTTATGATGATGATCATGATGTAGATGATGGTGATGATGATGCTGAGCATGCTGATGATGATGATGATGATGATGATGATGATGATGATGATGATGATGATGATGATGATGATGATGATGACGACAGCATCGACGTTGACGACGATGAAGACAAGGATGGCGACAACGCTGGTGTCGATGGTCAGCCGGCCCTGGCCGCGCAGGAGCAGCGCGCCGCGGAGGAGCCGCCCGTGCCCCGCCGCGGGCGGTGCCTAAGCCGGCACCGGGCGGCGGGCGCGCCTCGCGGGGGCCGCCTGAGCGACGGCCCGCGCGGCGACCGCGCAGCGCGGCGCCTTCGCGAGCAGTGGGCCCGTAGCGCTCCGCCCGCCGGGTCTCCTCCTCCTCCTCCTCCTCCTCCTCGTCCTCCTCCTCCTCCTCCTCCTCCTCCTCCTCCCCGCGGAGCCCCCGCGCGCTGCGACGGGCAGCCCAGGCTCCGCGCCGCGCATCGATGATGATGATGTTTAGGATGTCGTTAGTGCTGATGTCGATGATGCTGGTGTTGATGATGCTGGTGCTGATGATGTTGATGATGGTGGTAATGAGGAGTAGGAGGAGGATGATAATGATATGAGGAGTAGTCGGATGCTGAGGACACGTGCGAGGAGGAGGAGGAGGAGAGAAGGGGGGAGGGGGAGGTGAGATGGAGCGCGGCGCTGCGAATTCAGGACGTGGACCCAATGTACAGAGGAGGGCTGAGCATACAAACAGGACATCGGATGTCTGGGAAAAGGTACTGATACACACTTCCCTCGTTTTGCCTTTTTGGGGTCTCCTGGGAGGCCCTCTTCGCCACGGCTGGATCGCGTTGAGTTCCTGGTCGGAGCACACCCCTGAAGAGTTCGCAGGAGTAGCGGTATCGGTAACTACTTTTTGGCTTCCCCAGTCTCGCCGTGGAGAGAGAGAGAGAGAGAGGGAGAGAGAGTTCGGTAGCAAATCATGGGAGCCTCGTATGCCCTCGCAACTCCGCCTTTAGAGTGCACTAGCGTCGATTAGAGCATGGCAGTCAATGAGAGCGCGCCGATCTAGCGCCGACTGGCGTTTCGCGTCAATTCACGTCGGTTTGCAAGAGCCAGCCAGATGGCATCCGCGCGCGTTTCGCTGGGTGTTGTCGTGGTCCCCGTGAGGGGAAGTGGATTCAATATTGCGTCGCAGCAGGGGCAGAGATTGGTGGGTGCTTGCGGCCGAAAAACAAATGCCAGCAAGATGGCCTGGGACCCGCGCCGCCCAAACATGCTAATACTATGTGCGCGTGGCCCCCCACACACAGGGGCAACGCACGCGCCGAGAAATCTTGTATTGTAAGCCCCGTGGCGGGCGCTCTCTTGCTCCGGTGCTCGGACAATAATCTACGACAACCCGGTTCTCGGACAATAATCTACGACAACATCTTTATACTATACGTGCGGGTCGGACGCACACCTCCGAGGAGGACACATCGTACCGGGATGTCCTTGCGCGCCCCATGGGAGGCACCCGTGACTTGCCGCACAAAAGACGGACACCCCGCAGGGAGCGGGCTTCCCGCGCTCTCCAGGCTTGGCATCGCTCGGACGTGTGCACTTGTTCTCGGCGAGGACCACCGAGGAACCGTTTGGATCTCGGGCGAAGAGAACTATGCACATGCACCGATCCTGGGAAGGCCCATCCTTGATCCAATATCGGTGCATATACATTCCTGGCCAAGGTTGGAGGGCGTATGAACCGACCCTGGGCTCTGGATGGGCCTGGCCAGAATCGGTGTATGTGCATAGTTCTCTTTCCTTTATGGATCACCGTGGGAAACTATAATCACGAAGCCGAAACATGCACCGGGAATGGACGTCCGGGCGATGGCGAGCAGGGGGGCCCTCCACGGCCCCCCGGGGGCCGCCAGGAGACGGGTCAGGACGAGGCGCTGGTCACGGGGGCGGGGCCGGACGAAGGGCACGCAGAATAGGGACAGGGGGGGGGGTACGAAATTTGCTGCACGCAGCTGGGTTCCGCCCCGCCGCCGGACGCATTCCTTGACACGTGGGCGCATGGGCTCGTTTCGAATCCTCCGATTCGATTCGATTCGACTCCGATGGATTCCGAATCCGATTCGATTCGATTTCGGATTCCGATTTGGGCTCCGATTTCTTATTGGACGCATACTAGCCTGCCGATTTCCGCCGATTCGACTTTTCCCGACCCGGCTGCCGATTTCTGCCGATCCGACTTATTTCGATCGCCGATCCGACTTATCGATTCGATTCTGGGCTCCTTTGTGGTCCCGGCGCCAGGAGGCGCCAGGAAAACAAGCTACGTGAGCCGATTCTCTGCCCTACTCTTCGCTATCCTACCCTTTTCGTCCGCCCCGACCCAGGGCGGATGGTCCGCGACCCGCTTGAAGGGCTCAATTCAATTCCCCCGGCTCGAATCGATTCGATGTCGATCGGGTCCGGTTCCGATGCCGAGCCGATCCGACTGCGGATTCCGATTTGGATTTCGGGTTCATACACGCCCGCCGATTTCCACCGAGTCGACTTCTCTTGACTAGGTTGCCGATTCTGGCCGATTCGATGCATTTTTGTGTCCGATCCGACTTGCCGATTCGATTCTTGGGTCCCTTGCGTGTCCCTCAAGACCCGTTGCGGTGCAGCGGGATTCGGAACGGGAGAAAGGTCTAGATCCGAATTGGACGGTCCAGATTTCAACAGGCAATACAACCGGGACGGTGCAGATGACAACCACTCGTATTCAAGTTTCGCGCTGCGTAGGCGCTTCACAGGCGTTTCCTTGGCAGCGCTTCCTCGGTTTCCAGGGCTCCTGTGAGTTCCTCCAGGGCTCCAGTGAGTTCCTCCAGGGCGTCTCCTTGTCAGGACTCCCATGAGTTCCTCCAGGGCTCCAGAGGAATTTTGAGGAATGAAGATTCTTGGGGGTTCCCAGGAAATTATTGCGGGGTTCCGTGGGGTTTCATGAGGGATGCCTGAGGATTCCCGCTGGATCCCTGAGAATTCTTGAAGGATCCCGAAGGGATTCCTGAGGAAGGTTTCCTGCGGATTCTCTTTTGGATTCCAAAGAGATTCCGGTGGAATCCTGATGAATTTCTCCGGGGGTCGTGACGGCTTCCTGTTGGAATCGTTTGGAATCTTGGCGATACCTGAGGGATTTCTGCAGATTCCTGTTCGATTCCTGTGCGATTTCTGTTGGTTCCTGCTGGATTCGTGAGGGTTCCTTTGGGGGTCTCCAGGAGCTCCTAAAGGTTTACTCGGGATGCCGGATTGATTCTTGAGGATTCCCGAAAGTTTCGTCAGCGATTCCCGAAGGGTTTCCTGAGGATTCCTCTACGGCTTCTTGGTGGATTACTGAACGATTCCCTAGGATTCCTCCGGATCCCTGAAGATTTCGGCGGAGCTCCCAAGGATCCCCGAGGTATTCTTCAGGATTCCCCCCAGGATTCCAAAGAAACACTTGAGGATTTCCCGTTGCTCTTTTCAACAACGGTACGTCGAGTTCTTCGAGCCTCTCGTTCGTGCTGCATGTGCAATGGCCCGCGGATTACAACTGCATGCAAAGTTTCAGAGCCGCAGTGGCTGTCGGTCTCATCTTCTACGTCACGCTGTTGCCGCGGCTGGGCCGACGCTTTCCACCGAGGAGCAGAATAATATTATGAGGGGAATTCCCTGTCTGGGCGTGCCAAGCATCGCGTGCCTCTTCTGCCTGCTGATGCTATTATGCCACCTCCTCGCGAGGCGATGCGTCCCAACGCCGCTGCCGATGCTTCGCAGCCTGTGGCGCGAACCCATTTTGTTCTCCATGAGATCATTCCCCATCGTCCCCTGCTGTCATTCCACGAACACCCTTCTCATCGCAGTAGGCTCTCGGCGGACGTCGCGGTCATGTGTGAGTCTGTGCAGGCGATGGTCAAGTCTGTGGGCGTGCTGGAGCAGTTTGCGCCACACTGCCACGCGCCGATGGCGCCGTCGCATTTGCCCTCTTCCGCGCGGTGCCGCGACGGCGCCGACCTTGCAAAGGTGGCGGCGTTCATTGCTCAACTGCGCGGTCAGTTGTTGTCTGTTGACGTGAACGATGATTCAGCTGACGGGGGCGATCTCGACCCCGACCATCTGCTGCAACCTGCTTAGCGGCGTGGGCGCGCGCCCCGCTGCCAGCGGCTAGGCGACCGTCTGGGAGAGCACGCGCCGCCCGAGTCGATCGCCCTCCCCCCCCCCCCCCCCCCCCCCCCTCCCCGCGCCCCCAAAAAAGACCCCCCCCCCTCGGCCGCCAACATCAGAGGTGGGCGTGGAACCAGCTTTCCAACGGCCCATCCGCGGGCCGAGGATCGAGGCGGAAGGGGGTCGAGTGGGGGTAGGAGGAACCTGGATGTCCTGCGTTTCCATTGCGAGCATTCGCATTCGCGTTTTAGTGTGTCGCTCTGCTCCCCCGCCCGCCCGTCTGCGCTGCGCGCGGCTCTGCGCCCCCGTCGCGCCGCCTCAACGCAGCGCGGGGCGCTTGTCTTCGGCGGGGGGGCGGGGGGGCCCGGGAGACGCTTGAGCGACGCCTGAAACCAGTCTGCTATCAGCGCTCGGGCTGGAAAATTATTCGCACTCTGCTAATTTCTTGGAGATGCTATTGGTTTTCTTGACTTAACTCGCGCTTCAGATGAGCTACAGAGCTGTCCAGCGCAGCAATCGACGTGAGACGCGGGTTCGCGCGCGCCGACATTGGCGCGCGAGTTGCCCGCGCAAGGTTGCGCGCCGGCGCCCTCGCTTCATACGCGGCGCGCCCCGCGGGCGGCCCGCGGAGGCCGCCGCGCGAGGCCCCTGCGCCGCCTCGCGCGAGGCCCGTTTCTGATCGCCGCCCATCTGGAGATATCCGTGGACCTCTGCCTTCGCTGCCCCGCCGCTCGCGCGCCTCTGTCTGCCCGCCGGCCCGAGGCTTCTCCGACCCCGCGCCTGGTCGTCGCCGGGCTGCCGCGGGAAGCTGGCCGCGCCCGACGGGGCGAGCCCGGGCGAGAGCCGGGCGCGCGCGCGGCCGCAGTTGGCCCTTCGATGGCTACGTCGGCCAGGCATCAGCGCGCGTCTCAGGCGAGCGGCCTCCCGGGCGCCCCTCGGCGGCGAGCGAGGGGGGGGCAGGGGAGAGTGGGGCCTTCTCAGAAGGCGGAGGGATTTTTCAGGAACCCTCGTGCCTTACGAGAGGTTCTTTGCGCCTTCAGGGAAGGCGTGCAAAACTTCTCCAGAGGCCAGGGGGCTCCCGAACCTTCTGAGAAGGCCCATCTCGCTCCCGCCCCTCGCTCGCCGTCGATGCCTGGGCTCTCCGCGCGCGCGCGCGGGCGCGGCCTGTTCGACGCCGGCGCGGTTCGGAGGGGCGAGCGCCGGGGGCGCGAGGGTTGGGGGCCCCTGCAGAGCCCCAGATATTGCTCCACTCGGCGCGCGCCCCTGGGGCGCCGACCACGGCGCCCCCAATGAATGGGCGTCGGTCGCACTCCTGGCCGCGCGCGGCCCCGGCACGCGGCCGAGAGTTTTGGGCGGGCCCTGGGCCGCGAGCGGCCCCTGCCGGCGCGGCGCCGATCAGTTCGGCCCGCGCCGGGCAGCAGCTCTGCGTAGACGGAGAGCGCAGGATCCACCCCCAAGGAGTTCCCTGCCCAGACACTCCTCTGCCAGGAACGCCCCTTCTCTGAAGTCACCTCTCTGGACGAAGCCGCTTTCCCCCGTCGGGCTCTCTCGAGGCTCCTGCCCCGAACGCTCCTTTGATGCGAATCCAGCCGCGCGCGTTTCCAGGCCCCTCCCGCACGTCGGTTTTGCGATGCATCTGCGCGCGCGCTGATAGCGTCGAGCGCGCGGGTGGCGTTTCAGCCGCCCTCGGCCCCGCCCCACCCCCCCCCGCCCGCCCGTTCCCCCGCCGTTGGCCGGCCGCTTGCCGGAGCGAGCTCGCCGCAGACCAACAAACAGCCCATGGCTTCCCGGCCCTTCGGCGCCCCCCCACCCCAGGATGCAAAGCCCCCCCGAAACGCCCCTTTCAAAAAAACATCCTGCCCTGATTTTTCTTTCGATATGAATCCAGTCGCACGCGTTCCCAGCGCCCCGGCACTCCGCGCGCCGGTGCTTCCAGTTTCCCGGCGCCCTGGTTCCTGTCGGGGAGCAACCGCGCGCGCCCCCCCCCCCCTCCTCTTCCACCTTCCCCTCCTCCTTTCCCTTCCCCCCCCCTCCCCCCTCAAGCCCATTCTGGCTCAGGCGTTTGCCCTGGTCAGTCTTTCTTCGCGCTGGGCCATTCGTTGCGCTTGCTTGAGCGCCGCGGTTCCCGCGGCGAAACCAAGGGGCATTCCTCTGGCACTTGGCCCGTTCTCCTCCCCCAGCCCCCAGCGGCGCCGAGCCCCGGCCGCGGCGCTGGCGCGCGGATCCCGGATCCAACGGTTTGGGCATTTCCCCGCAAGCGGCTGTTGCTGAAGCGCACCCAATGCAGGTTAGGAAGGGCAGCGTCTCATGGTGGGTTATGCTAGTTTCACAGGCATTATCGCAGTCTTCGAGCAGAGCCCGACGAAGACGCACCTCGCGAGCCCAATGGATCCTGGTCCCATGGTGGACCGTCTTCCTGGCAGTCTTGGTCGAAATACCGTTGGAATGAGAAAGCCCACTCCCCCTCAAACATCGCTGTGATGCGCCCAGCCCGGGCAACAATCAGAGCGCGGAGCAGTCCGCTGGCAAGTTGAAACAATTGGCGGCCGCGCGGGAGAAGAGCGGGGATGCGTCGGCGGCAGCGAAGTTCAAGTCGCCCGTGGAGGCCGCGAAGACAGCTCTGGCCCCCCCCCGGAGTTCCCCATCCAGCAGGAGTTCAACAGGGCCTCCCAGGAGGTTCGCGCCACTCATGATAGAACAAACAAAGCGCGCAGTCATTGCGGAACGCCAGACATGCCCAGGCACGGCGCGCTCGCAAGACTGCCATCAAGCGTTGGACCCGGCCGAAGCTAGACCTGCCCATCTTGACGGCCGTTTCAGCGATTTCGCCGCCAAGCCCTCGGTTGCCTCGGCGAGCGCCCCCAGGCTCGACGTCAATGGGTCCGAGGACATGCCCGTCAGCCTCGATTCTTATCTGGGCCATACTTTGACAACTGAGCGCGGAATTGCCAGTCAAGAGAAGGCAGAGATGGACAAACTAATATCCGCCCTAAGGGGGCACTCCGGCCATCTATCAAGCAGCTTGTCGGGCAGGTCCCCCCGCGGGGCAGCGCGGCGACCGAGCCGAGCGTCCTGCGACCAAAAAAAAATTAACGGGCCTCCTGCCCCCCTGCCCCCTGGCCCTCTGGGGGCCAATGTTCCGCCTGCAAGCGGCATGCGGGCAGCCGCTAGCAGGCCGCCTGGTCAAATGGGAGGGCCAAGCTGCCGCGGGAGGGCGGGCCGCCGCCGCGCCCGAGCAGCCCCCCCCCCCCCAGCGCTGCAGCGGGCGCGGCCGCCATGGCACAAGCAGCCGAGATTTTGCACGGCCCCCCCCCCGCTGGCGAAGCTGCCGGCAAAGACGCCCCAGCGAAGAGGGGGGGATCCGCGCTAATTGCGCCCGAGCAAAGTGCGGGGACGTCGCGTTTTCTTGGCGCTCCACTTCGGGGCGGGTAGATCCCCCCGCTCGGCCGAATCCTTTGGCCGACCGCCGCGCCCGCTCTCCTCCGCGGAGCCGCGCAAGCGTCGGCGCCGAAAGTGCCGAACCCCAGCGGGTGCCTTTGTCTTCCGGCGGTCCCGCCCAAGGAGAGCCCAGCGCAGTCGGGCGTTATCTGCCCTGTCCTTGGCGTCTCGGGATCTCGCTGCTGATGCCGCCCAGTGGCGGGGGGCATCCAATCGAACGGCCGTCTGCCGAGCGCGGCGTCAGACCCCCCCCCGCGGGAGGCCCAGTACCTCCGTCAACTCGTCGACGGAATGGACTTGCAGCATTCTCCGCGGGGGCCCGATTGGCCCTCCCCGCGTGGCTGTCGAGGCCCGCGCGGCCCCCGGCCCGGCGTCTGACGGTCTCGCCGAGCCTTCAGTCGCCCGAGCTGTATTCGGCATCCAAGTTGGCTTGGCAGGGCCCTGGTTAGGCCCGGCAGGCGGCGATGTCATCCGGGGGCGCTGGCGCCCCCCCGCCGTTCTCCCGCGGCCTGACGGGGCCCCTTCTTGGTCAGAATTCGCCCCAGAGGCTGCGGCGCGCAACGTGCTCGGGCGGGGTGGCGCCCAAGAACGGCTTGTCCAGACCATTGTTGTCAGTGTGCATCTGCGGGGGCACCGCTTACATCCTGGCAGCATTCCCCCTCCAGTTCGCGGCGGGCGCATTTGCAAAGGGTGGGGGGCCAGTTGTTCCCGGGGGGCCAGGGGGCCAGAAGGCGGGCCCAACGTCGGCGGCGTTGCTGCGCGGGCCGAGACTCGCCGTGGATTGCGCGCGCCCCACGCTGGCGCGGAGGTCTGGCCTCGGCGAGCAGTTGAAACTTCTGTGCAGTTGCCAGGTCGCGCGCAGGTGCTGCGCGCGTCTGCCCACGTGCATTTTGGCTCGGGGATGTGAGATTGTCAGACCAGACTATTGAGACCCCCAGCGCGCGCGGCCCCCATCCCTGAGCCCCCGCGGCCCCCCGCCGCCATGAGTGGGCGGGGGGGGGGGGGGGGGCGACGTCGAGCCTTCGGTCGCCGTGGAATCCAGCGTCGATCGGCTCTCCCATGGTCCACCGCCGGCGCCCCGCCATCGCGTCTGCGCGGGCGCTGGGGGCTCGCAGCAGCGCGGTGATGTGTCCGGCCGCCGGAGGTGTCGGCTGTCGAGCGCGCCGCCACGCCCCCCCCACTTCCCCGCGCGGGCCAGGCCGCGCCCTCGCTTATCATTCCTCGAGGCGCCGGCTCTCGGCGAACTGCCCGCCCCGCCCCTTGCCCGCCCGTGCGCGCGCCCTCCCCTCGCGAGCACTCCTCCTCCCCCTCCTCCTCCTCCTCCTCCTCCTCCTCCTCCTCCTCCTCCTCCTCCTCCTCCTCCTCTCCTCCTCCTCCTCCTCCTCCTCCTCCTCCTCCTCCTCCTCGTCCTCCTCCCTCCTCCCTCCTCCTCCGCTGCAACGCAGGTCGGGCTCGATTAGCTTTGTTTGTGGGCCGAGAGTGCTGAAAGAAGGAGCCCCCGTCGGTCGCGGGCGCCCCCCTGTTCTTGTTGGCGCGAGTGGGGGTGGGCCCCCCGCCCGAGGTGAAAGAAGATTATGGGAGGGGACATGGCGGCCCTGAGGAGCCCTGTCTTTATTTCTACCGCCTGTTGCGCCCCCAGCACCGTTCAGCGCAGTCGATCCCGCAGGCGCCACCCATGGCCAGCTTGACGCCCTCGAGCAGGCCAGCCGCTTTGAACGCGCAGCAGGCCTTATTGTTCAATCCAGTCGAGCCTTTTGCTGGCATCAGCACGGACGAGGGGGCATTTCGCCATCGAGGGTATCTTAATGTCACCGAAGGTGCGCTGGTAATTTCGGCCGGTCTGGATCACCCTGCATCTGGTCACGGTGCCGAAACAGGGTCGGCTGTCCTTTTGGCCCCGGTGAGCTGCATAATGCTTTTCAGAAGTCGGCTTGCTGAGGCGGCGACCGAAGCTGGGACCGCGGCGTTTCAACGAGTGGGAGGGGCGCGTGATCTTCCGCGCCGAATATGTCAAGAGCGAAATAAGGACGTACACGTACATGAATCCACGCTGGTTTCGAGAGCGCGCATTGCCCGAATGCTCGTATCACGGAGCCAGTGTCGCAGATCGAGGGGCCGCGTTCATGTACATAGCTGGGCGCGTACGTCCTTTGTGGGCCCCCCAACATGGGGCTCCAGGTCTGCGAGGGGCGTTCCCTCCGGTACCCTCCGCGACCCTGGCCGCCGATGACCTCGTCGCGGCTGGCCTGCTCTCCCTTCTTCGGGCAGAAATAGCCGGGTTTTCCCCTTTGCAGGGAGATGGTACGGAAGACCAGCCACGCGCAGACTGGGGCGGGGGGAGGGGGGGGCTTCTTAGAAGCACCCATGCTTCTAAGAAGGATCCCCCTCCCTCCACCCCCTTGTGCGCGCCGTCAAGAAGACCCTTGGATGCCCAACGGAGTGCCCTCATCCTGCTTTTCCCACGATATTTCCTTAGCAGGTCCGTCTTGCGTTTAGGACGTTCAAGGAACGGGCGGCCGTCTCAGCGCGAAGCTCCCGCGCAAAACATGCCGGCTTCTTGACCGAGTGGAGCTTCCAGTCGCCATGCGGCATTCTCATGATAATGCGGGGTTTTGCCCCCGTGCCTTCTCGGTTGCCAGTCATCATCAAGGCCTTCTATTCAAGACCTGCGGGCGGCGTTCGCCCCATGGGATTGTTTGTTCGGCGTGCGGGTTTTGCGGGGGATCAGGGGATCTGGGGGATTGGCCGGGAGGTGGGAAATCGATCACATGCGTTCGTACTTTTGGGCCGGATCCTTCCGGGGGGGCCCGGGGCGTCGTCTGGGGCCCGGCTGTCGCGGCGGAAGGGGGCGCGGCGGCGGGAGAAGAGGTGGCCGCCATTTTGACCGATCCTTGCTACTGCTCTGAGCTGCTGGACCTTCAGCAGCCGGCCGACGCGCGCCACGCGATGCAATTTCCCCTGGCAGCGCGATAGATTGCAATGGCTACTCCAGATTTCGTAATAAAAGGGAGGGGGTCTGGACCCTCCAAGACAAGCCACTTCAGACCCCCCCCCGTGAGAGAACCCTCCAAAACATCGTCCCCAGACCCCCCCGTGCCCTCCAAGATAGCCTGGATGAGACCCCCCCCGAAATGAGACCTCCCTCCCTTTATTACGAAATCTGGAGTATCCAGAGCCAGTCTTATCGTGGCATCATTGTCTCCCCCCTGGCCCCCTCCTCGTGGGGTAGTTTCGCACCCCGGATCCGAAAACAGTGCCCGAGGCCGGTGCTTTGGCAGAGGCCGTTGGCTGAAGAAGTCAGATCGCTGGTAAATCGAAATCTGGAGTATGTGTTCGCAAGCGAGATTCTATTTTCCCTCGGGGGCTCCATAGATGGGCCCCGCCCGGGTTCGGACAGGGGCGTCGGCGGGGCGCTCCGTCGCCGCGACCTTTTATTCGTTGCAAGCTCGGCTCTGGCCGCCCATTCGTTCCGCCTCCCTCCTCCTCCCTCTCCTCCTCCTCCTCCTCCTCCTCCTCCTCCTCCTCCTCCTCCTCCTCCTCCTCCTCCTCCTCCTCCTCCTCCTCCTCCTCCTCCTCCTCCTCCTCCTCTCTCCTCCTCCTCCCCGCGCCAGACTCAGCTCGGGCTCAGTATTGATGATTCGGGCCTTTCGGTCGCAGCTGATTGCAGTTCTATCTCGCGCCCCTCCCCCCCCAGCCCCCGCCCCCCGCCCCCGCTGCCACTGCGCTGCGCGAGGCTTTTCTGGTTCGGGGGCGTGGGGGGGATGAGTCTCGATGAGATGGCTTTCGCGTGCTCTTCTAGGTCATCGGCCGGCTGCCAACACTGAGCAACGCCTCGGAAGGCTGCTGCTCGCACTGCTAGGCTGGTTGGGCTGCGGCCCGCCATCGGGGGGCAGCGGTGCAAGTCTGCATTTTCTGCTGGCTCTCTGCCATGCGCCACCTACGACTGCGCCATCTTCGGAGCTTCAGACGTCGTGCTGCTGCATCTCAGAAGAATTGTGGGCGAGGCACAATGACACCGAGTCGGAGTCTGACTGAGCTGCTTCTCTGCCATGGGGGCCGCGCTTGGCGTGCGGCGGCGTCGCCTTTCGCTCGCTGGGGCACAGAGGCTTTTGTTCGCACATATAACCGGTTTCCGCATATCTCTCTCTCTCTCTCTCGTCTTGTTCTTTCTCTCTTTTTTCTCCTCTCTCTCTCTCTCTCTCCAATTTCCGGGGTTCCTGGCGCGCGCGCTCGGTTTGTTCGGCCCATTTCGTGTCTCCGGGGGTCGATATCTGGTCGTTTTAGTGCTGGCAAAATGTTCGTGGGAACGATATTTTTGATCATGCCTTCTTTCACGGTGCTTAGGACTGACGGTTGTATCGATGTGGATTTCAGCGAGTCCCCCCATGCGATGGTGCGCTCGTTGCTTCGCAGGGCCATCGCCAAGACTCTGCAATGGGACTTAGGAACTCGCTTCAACGATGGACGAGCGACGCCGTCCTGTCTTGGCTCCGCGGCAGAAAGATGGCCGCTTTTGAAAACCGCTGCGTCCGGCCAGTTTTTTTGTTCGCGCGAGTAACACCTGGCCAAGAGCCCGCTAAGTCGGCTGCCAGATTACCGAAGAATTTGAGATCTGCGGGGAAGATCAGATGGGGCCAGAAGCTAGAACGAGGATGAATCAATTCCAAAGCGTTCCCGAACGCTCTCAGAGCGTTCCGGAATGCTCTGAGAAGGCCGCGGCGCCCGAGACATCCTCCAGAGCCGCGGGATCTCAGAGATTCTGGATTTATCCTCACCCGAATTCATCATCGTCATGGCGTCGCCTTAGAAGAAGTCGACGCTCTCATGGAAGTGCCCAGCGGGTCGGGTGACGCGTTGGCTACCTGTTCGTATATTCTTGTATCCTGGCGGAATTTACACGCAGGTCGTTGAACTAGGTACGTATGGATTCCTTGATCCCAATGTACTTCAAGCGCCTGCCCACTTCAAGAACCGATCTGAGTGTGCTGTGTTGCGTTGTCCCCAGGGAGGGATTGAACCCGATCTACTTGATCCACCTTCCGACTTCAAGTGTTTAAGTACTTCTCCCGACCGACGTGTATCCGTGGCCTGAAAGACGAAGGAGTTGTCACGGAGTTGCGCCCTGGCTTCGAGCACCTGGACTCTTCCATGTTCGTGAATGGGTCCTGCTACCATCACAGCGTTCCCCGTCTTTCCAGGGATGATTGGACCGTCGCTCTTGTGGACCGCGCTTTTCTGGAAGACGTTATTGCGATCTGGGGTTGTCGACAGGTCTGGCAGAGTGCCGAGCATCATGCCATCGTGCCTTTGCTGCGGCCGCCACACCTCTGGCAGGCCCTTCCCGCGATCTTCTCAGTTTGTTGCAAGGTTGGCGGGTCTGTCGCTACGTTTTGGCTAGCCAGACCAGCCAACGCAGGCTGTGCTCAGTGCGTTCCTCCGAACATGCCCATCTCTTGCGTGCGCAAGATAGCAGCTCACCTGGACGTTTCGAGCGCCACCGGTAACGACGATGAGTTCAGGCGCGCAGGGGAGCAGTATTGTGGATGTCTCTGCGGCGCTTGCTGTTCGTTCGCATCTAGAGCCAGAGACGGAGGTTGCTGAGAAAGTTGATAAGGCCCAGGTTGTGTTGAGGGCGGTGGGGGTGCTGGCAGCAAATCTGTTGCCCAGGTGTTCTGGTTAAAGATCGAAGATGTGGTGGAACGCATCACGGCCCCCCTGTTGGACTTGCCCCAGCCCTCGCCCACCGCTGGATCCGACAATCGAGATTCTGGAGGTGCGAAGGTTGCACTCGGGTTTGCCGCTCGGCTTTTGTCCCGTTTTAGGGACACGATCGCGGAATGTGCAAAATGGACCCTGGCTTCTCACCAGGCTCCAGCACAACGCCATCAGCTTGCAATGTTCTGATGGAGCTGTGCCTTACGTGTTTGAAATGCAAGACCTCCTCAGGTCGCTTCGATGTGCACAGTCTCTCCAGGCAATGTGGTATCGTCCCCAGGAGCGTTCGTCGAGCGCATATCTGGAAGGTGGTGGACTCCTTTGGGTGGGAGGGGTCTGCTGCCACAGTGCCCGCCGAGGTGCAGCTCGATGGTGAGGACTCGGAGTCAGACTAGACGTGGATCTTCCCTGCACGTCGGATTTGATCTCATCCCCTCATGCTGTACGCGGTTTGGTAGTGCTGCGGGCAGTATTCCCATGGCCATTGCCAGGTGGATTCGCCACGCGAGTTCGCTCTCGTCTTCTGCTTGTGGTTATGGTGCGTTGACACGGCCAGCGTCTCTTTCCTCTGTGTTGAGGGCGCTGGCTCCTCTGACACTTGTTTTTTCGTGACCTCTTGGTGTTGCGGTGCGCCCCAAGGCTTTGCGGCACTGGATGAGCCACACGCCAGTGTTCGTTTTTTTGGAACCCGCCTTGCATCGAGGCTTGCCTCTCCATCGGTGTCGTAGTGCTGGCTTTCGGGCCACCGCTGTCTGCATCTGTGCATGCAGCCCCGCCCTCCTGTCTGCGCGGTTCTGTGCCTGCAGTTTGGTGGTGTGGTGCTAGCCACTTGGGCACCGCTGCCCTGGTCGCCCAGTGCAGCGTCCCTCTCAGCGGGCATGGCGGCTCCCTAACCAAAAAAAACTCCTGCTCCCCACCAAGCGGTCAGTCAAGTCGAGTGATTGGGGTTCAGACCGCAAGTGGCTTTGTCCATTATCCTCTTTCTCCTCCTCCTCCTCCTCCTCCTCCTCCTCCTCCTCCTCCTCCTCCTCCTCCTCCTCCTCCCCCTCCTCCCCCTCCTCCCCCTCCCTTTCACGCTCAGCCTCCTCCTCCCCCTCCCTCGCTCCCTCCCTCTCTCCCGCCACTCCTCGCGTTTCTGGCGCGTTTCCAGCTCCCTAGTCCCCGTGCCGCCCGCTGCGCCGTCCTCCCCTGGCCCCGCACCGAAGCCCGCAGACCTGGGGCAGCCCGCGCGCTCGCTCTCGGGAGCGAGCTTCGCGCGGACGCTGCCCGGGAAGAGAGGTCTGCACATGCCATTGTCGGGGGCGGCCAAGAGGGGTGTGATGGCTAGGGGGGGTTGGAGACATGGCCAGGGCCATGATGTCCCCCCAGGTTTGATGACGCCTGTTATCATTTCAGCACGTCCACTGTTCCCCCCCCCGTGGCCGCGCACGTGCCTCAGGCCATGGTTTGCGAGCCCCCTTTTTTGGACGCCCCCTTCTTGGACACCTGGAAGAGAGGGCGGCGGGCTTACCTCTTTAATTAGTCTTCCCAGATTGGGTCCAAATAGATGGGATCGGTGGATCGCTCCGCATCGCCGATGCATCGGCGATTGGGCTCGATGTGGAGCCCGATGTTCTCCATACTGACTGCGCCGATGCATCGCCAGCGTCGCCAATGCATCACCGATGCATTGCTGATGCATCGGGGATGCGGCGCGATCCTCGAACCCCTTTTTTCGACCCAATCTAGGAGGCCTTGATTTACGTCTGCGAGCCCTGCCTCGAAGAGCAAGAACGGCTCCTCCAAATCCTCCACCTCCTCCTCCCCCCCCTTCCGACGACTTGTCGACGGCGGCAACGTCTATTACCACGACGACCACGACGACCACGGCGGCAACGACGACGACAACGACCACCACGAGGTCCTCCTGCTTTCCTCCTTCCTTCCCCTCCTCTCGAGGAGAAGGAAGCGGCACGAGCATCAACTTCCGGAGCTCCGCGCGGATTTCTCGGCCCGGCGATGAGCCCCCCTGGCGGCGCCTCCGGCACCGCTCCCGCTGCGCTCCGCGCGCCGGCCCAGCGCCGACCCAGGGAATCCGCACGGACCTCCGAGAAATGTTGCTCGTGCAGATTCGCGTCCCTCTGCGTCGGGAGCTGTTGCTCCGCGTGTCGTGGCGGCGGCCCTGGCGGCACGCCGTGCCGTGCGAGCGGACAGCGCGTCGCTCCGCTCCTCGGGGCGGGAGGCTGTAAAGGTCTCTGGGAGCTGGCGCTCGGGGCCTGGGATGTGGTAAGCGTGTCGGGCCGCGACACGCTAAGCAAGCGTTCTCGATGGTATCCTTTGTGTGTGTGTTTCTGTGTCTGCCTGTCTGCCTGCGCAGCCTGTATGTGTAAGTGTGTAATCCGTGGAGTAGCTTTTCTGTTTCAGCTACGTGTCTGTTGGTCCGTCCTGCACTGTGGGTGCATGTTTCACGGAGCGCCTGAGAACGGCAAGTTTGCCCTTAATTATTTTCTTGCTCATAGCGCGCACGGGCGCGTCAACAAGTTATGCCTCTCTATCAACGGACAGATTGCCTTGCTCCCGTTCGCAGGCGGCAAGTTTGGAGGAGCACAATGCAATGAGCATTATGAGGCAGGTGCGGGCCACAACTGTGGAGTCTGCTCTTGGCAAGTCCCGCGCTTCCTCTTCTAACTCCGGTCGGACGAGAGGGTGGGTTGGGTCAAAGGGGGGGTACGACATTTGCTGTATGCAGCTGGTTTTGTCTCCACGATGCGAACGAACATGTACGGGAGGGATGGGAACTATACAGACTGCAGCTTCTGTTGATACTTTCACAAGACGCATCACCGGTGCCGTCGCAGAGGCTGTCCGTTTTAGACAACGAGTCGCATGCCCAACAGCGGCCGTTGTCGCTTTGGGACAAGATTTGCTGTTTGGCAGCGTACCAGTTTTCCATACCCACTTCGGGCGTGCTGGTGTCCATCTCCGGCGCCAGGATGGGCCCGGAAACCAATTCGCTAACCCCCCTTTTTTCCTACCCTCCACTCTCGCCCTTCTCGAGAAGTGCGTTGCCCGCGGGCATTTATCACCAAGTCGCGTATTCGGCTGCGCTGCCGCGGATGTCCGCCCCCTCTTCAATCCTCGTCCCCCCTCCTCTCCTCCTCCGCCCCATCCTCCCCTTCCTCCCTTTCTCCCCCTCCGCCCATCCTTCCCCGTCCTCATCTTCCTGTCCTCCTTCTCATCCCCCATCCCTTCTCTTGCTCGTATTCCTCTTCTCCTTCTCCTCCTCCTCGTGTTCCTCATCCTCCCTCTCCCCCGCTCCCTCTCGGGTCTGGGCGGGGTGGGGGGCGTGGGGGGGGGGCTTTGAGGCCGCTGGAGCGAGCCCTGGCGCTGTCTCTGGATCGCCTCGCGGCCGTTTTGGGGGAAGAGGGGGGGGGGGCGGGACCCGCCATTGGGCCGCTCGATCCTGGCCCCCCCCCCCCCCAGAAGTGCCTGGTTGGCGCAGTGCCCGGGACGGCGTCGGGCGGCGCGCAGGCGGCGCGCGAGGGAGGGGCCCCGAGGGGAGCCCAGCTCGGAGGGCACACCGCGAGGCACTCCGCAGCGGCACGGCCCAGAAATCTGTGGTGAGATCTTCGCAGGGGCGGGCGCTCCTGAAGGGGCCGCTGGCCTTCGGGGAAATCGAGATCATGACAGCTCTCCTCCTCCTCCTCCTCCTCCTCCTCCTCCTCCAGCTTCTCCAGCTTCTCCTCTTCTCCCCCTCCTTCTCCTTTTCATCCTCCTACTCCTCCTCCTCCTCGTCCTCCTACTCCTTCTCATCTGCTCCTCCTCTTCCCCCTTCTCATCTTCCTCCTCCTCATCCTCCTTTTCGTCCTCCTCCTCCTCCTCCTCCTCCTCCTCCTCTCCTCCTCCTCCTCCTCCTCCTCCTCCTCCTCGTTCTGCTCCTCCCTCCTTTTCCTCCTCCTCCTCCTCCTCCTCCTTTTCCCTCCTCCTCCTCATCCTCCTCCTTGTCCTCCTCCTCCTCCTCCTCCTCCTCCTCCTCCTCCTCCTCCTCCTCCCCTTCCTCCTCCTCATCGTATTCCTCTTCCCTCGTCCTCCTCCGTTTCCTCCTCGTCCTCCTCTGCCTCCTCTCCCTGACTCATTATTCTTATTATTCTTCTTATTCCTCCTACTCATCCTTTTTCTTGTCATTCTCCTCCTCTTCCTCCTTTTCGCCTCCCCCTTCTCCTCCTACTCCTCCTCTCACCACCTCCTCCTCTTCCGCTGAAGGCGGCGGAAGCAAAGTTGGTCGGCGCCGCAAGCGAAAGGTTGGCGAAAGCTAGCGAGACCATCCAGAATATTGTTATATTTCGACAACTGTTCGCCGGATTGACGTTAGGTACGGGGGCACTGGGGCACCATATGATAAAAAACGATGCGATCGCAGTGTCTTGCGCGCTCTGATTCGTCCTCCCCGCGGGCCCCGAAAGTCGCGCACCAAAGGTCACTCTTGTCTAGGGTCACTCTTACGTGTAGCCGAGTACTGTTTTGGGACTTATGGCTTCTGGAATGGGCAACATAGGGTGTGCAAGCCCAGGAAGTTGGCTGCATACAGCGCGGCTGGCTTAGGCGAGCCCAGGATGCACCTGTAGCCGCATGTGTCTCGTCTGCTCCGTCCTGTTGCGGCCACGCACGCTGGCCCTCCACATGTATATCCAGCATGTGGCCTCCAGATGTCCCACGCGTGACAGCCACGTGTAACGTGTGCTTCCAGCCTCCTAGTATTGCGTGTACGAGGGCAAGCAGACCTCGCACAACATACAACTAGCAGTGCTTATAACACCATGTCACATCATACCATTACCGCATATCATCGCCACCTAGCTATCGCACCAGACTGCCTGGCATATCAATGTCATGGCACATCGCCTAGCACATCACATTCATAACCGTATAACTGTAACACAGCATAACAGCAGGTGTCATTCAAATCGGACAGGTAGTATGCCATCAGCATTATCATGCCATGTCATGATAATACCGCGAAGTGGCACTTCATAGGACAGCGCTATCATAGTATTGTGTGTCAACACGTATCGAGTCATTCACCACAACCTTCGCACCGATTCCAAGCTTCACTCCGCTGTAGAGCTTAGCCCATACAGGCATGGCACACTATCGCACAACAAGTCGCAATCTGGCGTAATAATTCAATGAAGCCCGTGACCCCGAGTACTCTGACGTCCAACGTTATGTTTTCAGGTGGAGACTCGGGGATACACAGATATCTCCATATACATACGTACATACACACATCGTATGTCTATCGCATGGCCTCACTTGTCTTAGGCCTCCCCGTCTTTGTCTTCCTCATACGTCCCTTGTTCTTCCTGCGGCTCTCCTCCTGTGCAGCAGCGAAAGAAGGACGCACACGTACATGAATCCGCGCTGGTTTCGAGAGCACGCACTGCACAAATGTTCGTACAACGCGGCCGGTCTCGCGAATCGAGGGGCCGTGTTCATGTACATATGTCTGTTCATGGGAGCCTTGGGCGGCGACATTGAAATCAGCTTTTCCTGCATGTGGATAGCGTGGGGACTGCATTTGGCCCATCCTCCTGCTCCTCCTCTCCCCTCCTGTTCCCCGTCCCCCTCCTCGTTCTCCTAGCCCCCCACGAATCCAGTCCAAGTCTGGTCCAAATCTGGTCCAAATTTGTTCCGAATCTGGTCCAAATCAGGCCCAAATTGGAAAGTGCCGGGGGCCACGCAGGCTCCCATGGAACGGACACCTGGGCGCGTACGTCCTTCGTGGGCTCCCTACCTTTCAACACGTCCCCTGGCACCCCGTCGTCCGCCCGCCTGCCGCGGGCCAGGGGGCGCGGCGACCCGCCGCCTCCCTGCCCGCTCCTTCCCTGGGCGAAGCCCGAGGCCGAAGACCGCGCGAGTGATGGGCTGGTCTTCCACCACCCACCACCACCGCCCTAAGCTGGATGGGGGAAGGAGGAGGAGGAGGAGGAGGAGGGGGAGGGGGAGGAGGAGGAGGGGGAGGAGGAGGAGGAGGGGGAAGAGGAGGAGGGGGAGGAAGAAGAGGAGGGGGAGGAGGAGGAGGAGAAGAGGAGGAGAGGAGAAGAGGAGAAGAGGAGAGGAGAGGAGGAGAGAGGAGGAGGAGGAGGAGGAGGAGGAAGAACGGAGGGGGTGGAGGAGGAGGAGGAGGAGGAGGAGGAGGAGGAGGAGGACCCCCTTCCCTCTCCTACTTCTGGTGGTGGCGGTGGAAAACAAGCCCACTAGAGAGGGCTCCCGCCCCCTCCCTCTCCTACTTATGGTGGTGGCGGTGGAAAACAAGCCCACTAGAGAGGGCTCGCACTTCTCTGCCGGGGCTGCGAGCCGGACAAGGAGAAGGTACGTACCCCTGTACCGCTACCCTTCCTTCGCTTCCCCCGTCTTGGGCCTCCTGGGAGGCCCTGGTCGCCACCGCCGGCTTCGCCTCGAAGTCCGGGTCAGCACGCACCCAGGGAGAGGCCCGGGGAGTAGCGGTATCGGTGCCGTGCGTCCTCTGTGGGCTCCCTCGCCAGAGAGGAGGAGGAGGAGGAGGAGGAGGAGGAGGAGGAGGAGGAGGAGGAGGAGGAGGAGGAGGAGGAGGAGGAGGAGGAGGAGGAGGAGGAGGAAGGAGGAGGAGGAGGAGGAGGAGGAGGAGGGAGGCACAGGACAGGTCGGACCCCCCTCCCGAGAGCAACGTTGGGAGGGGGCATGCAGCAGGCATATCAGAGAAGCGACCGGCCTGCCAGCAGGGGCCCCGCGGAAATGTCCCCCCCCCCCCCCCATGGCCCCAAGGACCCACAGAAGCTCTGGGGTACCTTAGGACCCTCAAAGATCGACGAAGACTGTGCCCCAAGATCTCTGATGGCAGGATTTCTTGTCGTACGGTCGGGGCCCTGAAGAAGGAACCCTTTTCGTTGGGGAGGGGCTCCGCGTTCCTTAAGTGTTTCGCAGCTTGCCTTGGATTTTCTTCAGGTTTTCGATACGGAATCGAAGTTCAACTCATGGAAAAAAGGGGCCTCATTCCTTATTTTGGGTTCCTTAGGTCAACGCGCCCGACCCTATGTTTCTACTGTGCGCAGAGGGGGGGGGGACGCATCGGCCCCCCAAGCGCACGCCCTGGCCCTGTCCACCACCGCCTGCGCCGGCAACCAAATCAACAATTGCGAAGGGGCCCCAGGACACACAAATAAATACGCACAAATAAAACTACTCCCCATATTTTCACATATGTTCTGGGTTTCTGTCTTCCCGCCCACTTCCCATATATATATATATATATATATACATATATATATATATATATATATATATTCCCATATTTTCTGGGAAATCGAAGATCAATTGTGTCTGTGTGTTTCTTTTCCTCCTGAAATTGCCACGGCGTGCAGATTGATGTGGATCCCACGCCGCCGCGCCGGCCAACGACGACGCTCCCGGGCGGCGCGCCGGGCCCCAGAGACTGGGCAGACCAGGAGCTCCCCTGGATCCCGTGCGTCCGACAAGCCCCGGCCACGCGCAGAGGGGGGTAGGGGGAGGGGGAAGGCTTCTTAGAAGCACCCCTGCTTCTTAGAAGGCGCGGGCCTTGTCTGTAGATACAAGTCAGCGAGCTAAGAACGGTATAAAATAAACTTTTTCGCTGTCGGGGGCGCCTGTCCCTGGGCGGCTGGAAAGTTTATACCCCTACGGTGCCACCGTAAGGGTATAAATTTTCCAGCCGCCCTGGGACAGGCGCCCCCGACAGCGAAAAAGTTTATTTTATACCGTTCTTCTCTCGTTAAACAAGGGCCAGCGCCTTTCAAGAAGCAGCCTCCTTCTCAGATGCCTCCCCCCCTCCCCCTTGCCCCCCCCTGCGCGCCGCCGAAAGCCATCTGCTCGAAGGCCCTTCGGCCCCGAGCACGTCTCGACGCAGGGCTCGCTGGCCGTGCGGGCAGCTCTGCCAGCCCCCCAGTCGCCCAGTTATCGCCGGCAGGGGCCCGATGGCCCGTCACGCCAGGGAACGGGCGGACTTGCTTTCGGGAGCGTCTCGCCGATCTGTAGGGGAACAGGCAATGACATAAATATAAAAACTCGGAGGTCCGCGCGGATTTCTCAGATCTGGCGCGCTCCGCGCGCCAGGGAGGGGGGTCCGGCGCGGATCCAAGATATCCACGCGGACCTCAGAGTTCTTATGCTTATGTCATTTTCCCGCTAGATCTATCGGCGATGCACTGCCGATTCCAGGTCGATGTTCCAACCCCGAGCCGGTCGCCCCTCACGCTTCCCCTTCGGGGACTCAAGAGACGGGGGTCAATGCAAACAGGGATCGGTCAGAGCGCCTGGATCTGGTAGGATCCTGCAGAGCCCGGGGCGCACTGACCCGGGCTTGGGTGCAGGATCCTGCAGGATCCTGCAAGGCCTGACTGACCCGGGTCTGGAGTGACCCGGGTCAGCAGGTCCCCGACCCTTCGTGCTCGCCTGTTCTTTGGTATCGCTCAGACGTGTGCGTGTTTTTTCCTCGGCGAGGAGAATCGAGGAGCATCTTGAAGCATCGTTCGACAAATAATACGCACGAAACCGAACAACGCATGGGGAGTGGACGTCCTAGCGATGGCGAGTGTTGCAGAACTCCAAAAGAGCGTGGGGCACACATGCCGCGCTGCGAGCGCGGTGGCGGACACGACCGAGTCCTTGCTGCATGGATTTACGTTGGACTTGTTGGATGGCTGAGTGTCAGCGGGCGAAGAACGGTATAAAATAATTGTTTTCGCCGTCGGGGACACCTGCCCCAGGGCGGCTGGAAAGTTTATACCCCTACGGTGCCACCGTAAGGGTATATAATCTTTCCAGCCGCCCAGGGACAGGCGCGCCCGACAGCGAAAAAGTTTATGTTATACCGTTCTTCGCCCGCTAAGACATGACCGAGTCCTTGCTGCATGGATTTACGTTGGACTTGTTGGATGGCTGAGTGGGCCGTGTGGCCTTGCCGTGCTTGGAATTCGAACGCCGTTTGCTGCGGCCGAGGAATTCGCCCTCGCTCTGGCACGCTCCAAAATCCAAGGCCCCGTCCCGCCCACCCCTCCCCTAGTCGTGCCCCTTCCCTATTATCGAGTCTACACCCTAGGCGATGCTTAAGAAAACCTAAATTTTCGTCCAGAGTCTCGATTGTTTTTATTTTTACAATGTAAATCTCAAGATTTTGATAGAAGTTCTGGGTTTTATTTAATTTCTGAGACTATGAATTTCTTAACCCATGATTTCTGAAGCATTTCGCAGGGTGTACCCCCGTCCGTCCCCCTCCTTCGGAGCGTGAGTTTGGGCCCTCGCCACTGAGCCACACCATGTCATGCCGGTCGCCCACGCTCCTTCGCGCTCTTGACCTGGTGGCCCGAAGGCGACGATAGGAGCGAATAGCCCAAGGGATGGCATTACACGTATTTGCCCTGAAGCCTCGCCGAAGGCACAGACCATTGGCGCCCATGGACCGTGTGCTGCTCTCCCTTGGGCTGTTCGCCCCCATCTCCGCCCCCGGGCGGCCAGTCTGGTATCGGGCTGGTGTCGGGAGCCCTCCAAGGCGGCGGGGTCGACCCAGGCCACACGCGGGGTGGGTGGGGGGGGCGCGGAGACAGCAATGCTGCGCGGCCTCGGCCACAGGGGTGTCCTTCTCGGGGGAGGGCTCCTCCTCCGCCTCCCCCTCCCCTTCCTACTCCTCCCTCCCCTCGTCCTCCGCCTCCTCTTCCTGGGGGGGAGGGCGGCGCAAGAGTGCGATGATGATGACCGCCGCAGCGACTGAACTCGGAGTTAGATAGAAACCCCACCCTGACAACTCGATGAGCGACTTGCCCCTGTTAGGTTCTCGAGAGGATGTCGCGCCCGCAATGTGTGAAGGCCTGTGCCCGCCGGGTCTGCTTTGTTGGTCGCTTGCACCACACCAACAAGGGTGGTGTGCTAAAGGGGGTTCCGTTCTGTCCAACCCCGATCTCCCCGCGTGCCCCCTCTGAGTGGTCCTGCGAAGGCACCCACCCCCGCCTTTCGGGAGGAGGAGGAGGAGGAGGAGGAGGAGGAGGAGGAGGAGGAGGAGGAGGAGCAGGAGGAGGAGGAGGAGGGGGAGGGGGAGGGGGAGGGGGAGGAGGAGGAGGAGGAGCTTCAGAGGAGTAGGAGATGCCGATACCGAAACATCCTGCTAGTTGCTCTGCTGTTTGTCCCCAGCGCGGGCCGAGACGGTTCGATCTGTCCAGAACATTGGCTGCTTTTTCAGGGCCTCTTCCCCCTCTGCCTCAGAAGAGAGGGCCGATACCGAAACATCCTGCTGTTTGTCCCCAGCGCGGGCCTCGCCACAACGGCTTGGTTCCCTTCGGAGAACTGGTCAGAGCGCGAGAACGGGGGATTCTGGGGTGGCGGTCGTCGCCCTGCCTGCAGACTCAGCCACCAGAGAACGGGGGATTTTCAAGTAGCGGTCTGGGGGCCAACGCGCGGCACGCTTGATTGGTTGAATCACATTGGGCGGCACTGATTGTTTCAATCACTGTCGCGGGTCATTCGCCGCCAAGCACTGTCCCGGCGTTGCCAAGCACAACTACTCGTCGCCAAACAATGTTATGCGCTGCCAACAAATCCACGCAATGGAACGCATGATCATTCAATGCCGAGCAAGACCGACCAACGTCAATCACGACCGATGCCAAGCACAATCACCCAATGCCAAGCACGAGATATCAATGCCAGTTCCCGACGAGCACGCCCGATCAATGCCGCGCACGGCCAAGCAATGCCAAGCACGACCAACCAATACCAAGCAATGCCAGGCACGGGCCACCAGTTGATCACCACTTGGGTGGCTGGCCCACCAGTGGAATTATCCTGGGGGCCGGGTCCACGTACGCACACACACTCACTCTCTCTCTCTCTCTCTCTCTCTCTCTCTCTCCCTCTCACGCACACACACACACCAACACCACACCACCACCACCACCACCATCACCACCACCACCACCACCACCACCACCACCACCACCACCACCACCACCACCACCACCACCACCACCACCACCACCACCACACACTCACGCACGCACAAAAGCCCTGAGTGGAGGGTCTACAATTGGGTGTCCTTGGAGTGGACGGCAGTGGGCCAACCAGACAGTGCACCAGCTTTGGGCCATCCTTGGGGTGGACGGACACCGTCAGTGGACCACTACTGGGTGGTTGGCTTACCAATGGAGTTCCCCTGGGGTGACTGGCCCACCAGCGGACTTCCCCCCGCCCAACAAAAAACGTGCGCGGCGCTAAGGCGAGAATCAGATTTTGGAGAGGATGTGCGCGGCGCTACAGCGAGAGGCCGAAACTGAACAAAAATGTGGCCCCCCAGACCGCCACCCCATAATCCCCCGCCCTCCAGAGCGCACCCCCGAAGTGGTCCAGGGAACAGAGGCATCGGCAATCCAAAAGCTGGAATAGTGACACAGCTCAATCCCTCCAAACGGGAGGGTTTTTGGGGGGGCAGGGGTGTGCAATCCCTCCCACTGGGAAGGGTTTTGTGTCACTCAAAGTCAGCATTCTCTCTCGGATCTGTTTTTTTTTCCGTCGAGTTCGCCTGAGTCGCTTGCCTCCTTCGCTTGCCTCTTCCGTTTGGTCGTTCTGTGTGAGTCTCGACTTTTTGTTTCCGCTCCTACCCCCTTCGTCTTAGTCCTCGCCGTCGACGCCGTCGCCGTCGCAGTCGCCGCCATCGTTGCAACGCTCGTCGCCAACTCAACGCTTGCGCCTCCCAAGTGCCGACGCGCGCGACCAAGCGCCCGGGCCGCGCGCGGCTCGAAGCACGCCATGCGGGACAATTCTCACGATGAGCGGCGATCCGCCTGGAAATGCGGCCCCTCGGGGCGCTCCAAGGGAGGCCGCCGCAGCAACGGCGGCCCATTGGGGGGGGATAGCCAGCCGAGCGGCGCGACGGCTGGGGCGGGCCCGGCGGATGGGGAAGCCGGGATTGGCGCGGCAGCGGCGGCTGGCAGCGGGCGGGCGGCGGGGAGAGCCGCGGGCGGGGCGGGGGCGTCTGGGGCGGGGGGGGGCCGCGGCCGGGGCCGGGGCGGCCGCGACGCCGAGACAGGGGCCGCCGCAGCAGCGGAGGCCGACAGCTGAAAGCTCGGCGGGGCGGCCCGCGGGCCTGCCCCATGGCCTGGGCCCGCCCGACCTGGGCGCCTACATTGGGCCCGCGAGCGAACTGGGCAGCGGGCCCCTGGATTGACGCGTGCGCCGCAATAGGAGGAGGAGGAGGAGGAGGAGGAGGAGGAGGAGGAGGAGGAGGAGGAGGAGGAGGAGGAGGAGGAGGAGGAGGAGGAGGAGGAGGAAGAACCCCCCTCGGACAATGAAAAAATCATGACAGGCTGTTTTTCCTAATCTTCGGCCTCCGGGGGCCCTCACCGGGCCTCGGGAGCGTCAAAAAACGACTCGGGATGCAAAGCCGGTCATGGGGGAAAGGGTCGAGACCTCTGGGGGTCGACGCAATGAAAAAATCACTACGTCGGGGGTCTGGGTGGGCAGCGGGCCCCTGGATTGGCGCGTGCGCCGCAGGAACGGCGGAAGCCCGCCGCGCCGGCGGCGGTCGCTGCACCCTCGCAGCAACCAGCCGGTGCCACCGAAGGGAGGTGAGAGGGGGGCCGGCGGTCTCAGCGGCGGGTCGGGCGTTCCTGTAGGGAGGGTTATCCCAAGGTGGGGGTGGGGAGCGGGCCCAGCTGGATGCTTTCGCGCATCGCGTTCTGCTTCTTCCAGGGGCCGTCCGGGGCGATTTTCCCTCCAACCCCACCTTTGCCCCTGCCCCCACTTCTGCGCCCCCCCGACCGGCGGTTTCGGCGGCGGGGCGGGCGAGGGGGGCGCGACTGGGGCGACGGGCGCAGGATCCGCAGCAGCGGGGCCCGCAGGAGCGGGGGCAGCGGCGGCGGGGCCACTGGAACGAGTGGGCCCCGCAGCAGCGGGGCCCACCGCTGCAGCCCGACTACAGGCGGGGCCCTGAAGAAGGAAGCCTTTTCGTTGGGGAGGGGCTCCGTGTTCCTTAATTGTTTCGCAGCTTGCCTTAGGTTTTCCTTGGGTTTTCGATGTGAAATCGAAGTTAAACTTATGGAAAATAGGGGCCTCGTTCCTTATTTAGGGTTCCTTAGGTCAGCGCCCCGACTGTACGCAACCATAGCCGCCCACCACCTCACCTCGGCACGGCGCGCGTTCCAGCTCGGCGCGCAGGCGATCCGCGAATGGAACGACGACGGCGGCAAATCATGGGGCGAATTGAGCTGCGCGGACATGGCCTCTGCAGCAGCGGGCGCCCGCATCCGCAGCAGCGGAGGCTGCTTCCGCAGCGGCGCGGGCGCCGAGCAGAGCAAGGCGCGCGGGCGCTCGCACTTTCTCGGCGCCCCAGCGCCGCGCGAGGTGGTAAAGCGGGCGCCGCGGTCATCGTCATTCTGGTATTCCCCCTCGCCCTCCCTGTTTCTCTGCTCTCTCCCTCTTTTGTTGCGGTTTCTCTCTCTCTCTCTCTCTCTCTCTCTTTCTCTCTTTCTCTCTTTCTCTCTCTCTCTTTCTCTCTTTCTCTATTTCTCTCTCTCTCTCTCTTTCTGTTTCTCTTTTTTGTTCTCTCTCTCTCTCTCTTTCTCTCTCTCTCTCCCTCTCTCTCTCTCTTTCTCTCTCTCCCTCTCTCTCTCTCTCTTTCTTTCTCTCTCTCTCTCTCTCTACATATCTGTATATATATAAACATATAGTTTCTCTCTCTATGTATACGTATGTATATATCTATATATATATACTCTCTCTTTCTATTCCCGTCTCTGTCTCTGTCTCTTTCGGTTCCGCTCGTTCTGTTGTCCCCTCTCGGGTATAGACTCTCGCGGGTCATCTCTCGCCCCCTCTCTTCCTCTGTACTTCTTGCCTCTGTCCGTTTCCTCCTGCCCCCCTCCTTTCGAAATCGCACCCTTCCCCGTTGGTCAGCGCTTGAGTTCCAAATTCACCCCCGCCCCTATCCGAGCCCCCCCCACTGGGAGGGGGTGGCGATTTTCCAACCGTGTGTTTTTGTTTTGGATTGCCCGTTTCGTCGTTTCCCCGGCGCCCGCCCTCCGCGGCGCGCGGCGGGCGGGAGTCGCCCCGAGAATCCGGAGCGGCGAACGCATCCACATCCGCGCCCTCGCGGCCCAGATTCGAGCGCGGGTTGCCAGGACATCGAGAGCCTTGACGACAGCGCGGGAAGGAGCGCTGAGCAGCGCTGCTGTTCCTGCAACACAATATGGGGCGAGATGGACGCGTGGACAACTTGAAACAACGTGAATCAGCGCTGGAAAAATTAAAAAATAAGGGAGCATGTTTACAAGGAAATGGGGCGAAACGTTCGATGATCGGCGTCAGCCGAGCGGTTTGGGGATTTGCATTCTGCCCGGCCTCTGCCCGCGGCGCCCGGCCGGCCGCTGTCGCGGCTTGCCGGGGCTCGCGGGCCAGCGCGGCAGAGGGCGCGCAGGGCGGCGGCGCGCGGGGGAAAGAGCGGGGCGCGGCGGCGAGAGGAAGGGCGCGATTCGAGTGCAGGGCGCGGCGGCGAGAGGAAGGGCTCCCCGCCCCGCGTTCGTTCGCGTCTGTTCATCCTGCCCATGAGGCGCCCGGCGCGGCGCGCCCGCGCCCGGCGCGGCGCCGGCCCGGGCTCCCCGCCCCCAGATGCTGCGCGACCGATCTTTTTGGGTAGCGGATTGATGCGCGCGTGAGAATGGGTAGCGGACCGGAACGAGAGCAAAATGGGTAGCGCGACCGGTTTTATCATGCGTCAATATGGGTAGCGCAATCATGATGCGGGAAACGCAAAATGGGTAGCGATCAACAATCGCGCGCGCTAGTGTTTGCCCCGCAAAAATGGGTAGCGAAAAATGGGTAGCAACTAAATGCAACGATAACCGTAAGACAAACGTAAGACAAACGTAAGACACACGTTTGTCTTACGTTTGTTGGGTGTGTGTTTTACGTGTGTCTTACTTTTGCATTGCGTTTGTAGGGTTGATATGTTTGCGCTTGCATTGCGTGTGTCGTATGTGTCTTAAATGTAGTTTCCACTTGTTGTCATGAATTTTCTCTTGCGCATGTTTCCGTGTTTCTTATGTTTCGGGACAACCATAATGCGCGCATCTTCCTGAGGGGCACGAAACATGCGAGGGCTCCCCTCGGCCAGGGAAGGCCATGGCGGGGTCGGCGGGGGCGGAAGTAGGCGTGGGAGGTGGGCGGTGGCAATAAGATTGCGAGGCCGACAGTCTTCTCTCCACGAGGTTCGGGTCTCTGCCCCGAACGTTAAACATCCACCTGCGTGGGCACTCCCACAGAACACCTAGAAAGAAGGGCGTGAAATCTCGAAGTCCATCCCCCCCGCGAGCGGAGGGACAGGTTTGCAAAATCTAATCTTTCTCGTTTTCGGTATCCTCTTCGCTTTCGGCATCTCCTCCAACCTCACCCTCTCTCCGCCGTCCCGTTCCTTCTGCCGTCGCTCCCCGTCCCCGCCCTTGACCCCCCCCCCCTCGCGCGCCCTGTTCCTACCCCCCCCCACCCCACTCACCGCTCCCGCCCCATCGCCCTGCTGACTTGTTCCCCACCCGAGTGCCGCGGCGGCAACTGGCGGAGCCACTGATCTACCTTCCAATCCTCCAGCGTTCGCACAGTTTGCGGCTGCACTGCAAGGGCGAAGAGCCAATTTGCACCGTCCCTGCTATTTTTACAACGTGTCGCATGAAATCTTCTGCCATGTAGCACCAAAGCCACCTCGGGTTCAAATACGTGGCGGCTTCTGCAATGTGCCACCACATGTGGTGTTTGTTAACTATGGACCATTTTTTCCTATGTTCATCTGTCATCGAATGCGACGCGAGGGCATGATACATGATGAGCGATGTTTCGACGGCGTCTTGCAACTTTTGTGCAACGGCCGCGTCCAAAAACATCCCAGATGAATCTAAGCAATCGTAGTATGTGCGTAACGATTCGCAACAAAGGGTTCGCATTCTTCTAAGATCAGAACCGTCTTCATAATCCTTGCTCAGTTGACATATCACGGGAGCCAGCCAGCGCTGTTGCGCTGCTTTGATTGCTTTCTTTAAAACGGGGTACTGGCTATGTGGACTTTTCAGATTCGCAATGAAACTGCCCAACCCAAAATGTCCGCCCGCCAGGGGCACCCTAGCTGTCGGGCACGCGGCGTTTCTGCTTCCCCGTTCCGTGCTCCCTTCTCCCCCATCATCAGCGTTCCTTTTCTTGTTGTATTCCCTTTTCCCCACCCGTTTTTCCATCCCCTTCCCCATCCTTGAGTTGACCGCCTCCTTTTACCTATCCTCTCACCCTTTTCCTGAGTGCCTCATACATTTCCCCCCTTTTCCCTTCCCCTCCGCCCTCCTCACCCTCTCCCCCCCTCGCCCAGGGGTCTGTCGGGCGCGCGTCTGCAGGGGTAAGTGATCCTGTGGGGAATGTTCCGTTCGTCGTAAATCTTTCGAATACGTCTCCAGATCACAGCGCACGCCTCTGCAGGTGATTCGTCCCGTTGTTCATATATGATCTCTTTCAGGATATTCCCTAATATATGCGAACACGTTCCTTGATCCACCGTGCGCATTGAATCCAAACAAATTGATTCGCCAGTGACGCCCCACACACGGAACACATGATGTGTAAAAACATATGGCACCCGCCGTCGAAATCGCATCCAGTGCCGAGGGAATTGCTCTTTGATAAAATTATTAAATGGCAGCGTATCTCCGTTCGCTTCGCAAAACCAGCACATCTGCGATTCGTTCGGCCACGGCGTCCCCAGGTGCGAGCTAAAGAATTCCATGTCCCCTGGGGCGACTGGTCGCAACGATAGCCACTTCCACAGACATACACAAACAAAACATACACTTCGACCCCGAATCCGAGGAATGCTGCACCAGAACCGCACATTGAACAGAAAATCTGCAACCCAAAACTTGCCGCAGAATCGATTTTAGACGGGGACCAACGTGGCGTATTCATTGCAACCACAGCCTAGGACGCCGTAAATAAATCCTCTGTATGGCAGCGCAGCTGAACACAAATAGTGGCCAGCTCTCTCGGCATGGCGCGAACCCTCGGCGAAAGGCCTGTTCTTCCAATCCGCCGCCGCGACCAGAGTCGACACCGAGCTGTGAGAGTTGTCGCGCTGTCTCGCCGTGTCTCGCCTTCCATGGCCCCCCTCCACCGCCCGTCGCTTCTATCGCCCTCCCCCCGCCCCCTCCCTCGCAACTCCTGCTCGTTCCTCATTCGGTCGGCGACATTGATATCCGCGACGCTCGTCCGACCAGGGGCGCGCGGCATGGCGAAGCCAGTGAATCTGTAGTTGGGTATTTCCCACTCGCGAGAGAATTAAGCGACCAGGCTATGACGTCCCAAATTTCAAGCCATGTATCCTTGTCGCCATGTGTTTGTTTGGCCTGTATTGAATATGGCCACCCTGTCACAAACATGTTCAACGAACGAGTCGACCCCACAGCGAGCAAACTCGTCCACGAAATGCACATGAGAGAATCGTTCGTCTGCATCTCTGCACCGTCGCCATGTATACGAAGGGGGATCGCGTGGGCACGGGCGTTATTGCTGAGGTGCCATATTGGATGATTCTTCAAACGCGGGTCGTCTTTAGATGCCCCTTCCCAGAATTTCGGCAAGTGGTCTACACCGTAGATCTCATTAAATACTTCGCGATGGGAGTGGAACATAGATGCAAACATCTCGTGGGGAAGCAGCATGCTACATTCGGCCTTCACTATCTTATTAGTCCTGGGCTCTTTACAATGAACATCGAACGTCTCGGGCTCGGGGAGCGCGTTCCCTCGCAGATATTTGGTCGTGAGTTGCTGATGAATGTTTTGCGGGGCCGAGCCCCACGAGCCCATGGCCGCAATGCTAGCCAATTCAGGATCCCTGGCCCCGTCCCTGTGGGCCGCGTGTGCATATTTTTGGAGGTCCGTGCCAAACAATTTTCCCCATGCCCAATCTTTCAATAGTATCGACGATAACGCTGCATATGTCGGGCGGCCTAATTCATCTATCTCATCGCGTTCGCTGGAGTCGGAATCTGGCGGTGTGTCGGGCTCTAGCCGCCTCTTGATGCATCGCCTCATGGCAAAATGCCTGGGCCAAACGGCATCGGGCACCTAGAGCGACCAGCAACGGCTGCGAAACGCACATGGATCCACCCGCGCGGGCCCGAGGCAAGGACTGGGAGATGGGGGAGGGGAGGGGGGGGAGGTGCAAGGGGGAGGAATGGCGGTGGAGAGGAAGGAGAGAGGGGGGATGGTAAAGAGAAGGACGTTGGAAAGCGAGGAGGCCCCCTGAACGCCACATGCAAAGGTTTCAGAGCTTTTTGAAGCCCGTTCGGGGTCTCTGGTGGCCGCTTGGAAGCAATTGTTTCCAATCTATTGGGCCTCGGAGGGATGGGGGCCCGTGGGCGACCTCATGGGGCGATGCCATCTTGGCGGCACGTGTAAAGCGATCGGCGTTGTTTAATTCCCCCTCGGGGTCTCTGCGGGCATCGCGGGGAAGGGGGGGGGGCGCGTGTTGCTCTGTCAGCTGGGCCACCTACCTTCGCGATTATCTTCGCGCCCGCGCGGGGCCGCCGCGGAGCAGGGCAGCCCTCGGGCCCAGGCCGCAGAGCGCGACGCGAGACTACTCTCGCGCCATTGGGGGTGACCGAAATTGTCATGAGCGCTTGGGGGCTGGGAGCCGTTGGGCGGCCTCGCGGGGCCGTTCGTTCTCGGGCAGCGCCTGTGTCGCATTTTCAGGAAACCTTGGGGGGCCTCGCTCCGTTCGCACGTGCTGGCGGGACGAACCGCCATCTCTCCACAACGCACTCGCCCGATCAAACTTGGGCGCGCACAAGTGAAAACAACAAACAATTGAAACGTCAGCTGGCGACGATTCGGCTGGCGCGGCCCCCGTCCGAAACAGACGGGGGAAATCAGTTGTCGAGGATCTTGAGCTGCCTGCCGCTCGCAAACACCCCCTTCATGGACGTGCACGCCTTCCGCATCCCCTCCATCGACGGCGAGGGGTCCGTCTGGTAGTCGCCAAGCTCGTCGTTGCACTTGCGGGCGTCCTTGATCACCTTCGGCGAATCGGGGGGGGGCGATCCAGGAGGGGGGGGGGGGGCGGGGCGAGGTGGGCCAGAGTCGGCGTCGAAATTGCGAAGGTGGATGGATTCTGAAGCACGCCATGTAATTCTTGACGCTTCGCGTATCCCCACCAGCCCATGCAAAACCGATCAGCAGGGGAGTTGGTGAATCAGGGGCGGCAGGGCGCGCGCGGCCGCCTTCGGGAAACCAATGGTCACTCATAACATCCCGCATTGAAGCTTAAGATGGAAACCAGTGCAAGCTACGATGGTGTGTCGATGAGGGGCGGGGGGCGGTTCGGTGACTAGTAATGGCTGCTGCACTGATTTGTATCTTAAGCTCGCGTGCATTCCTAAATTTGGAGCCATCTTGGGGTTCGCTTGGGGTTATCGCGGGGCCCATCTGGAGCCATTTCTTGGGGCTCTCTTGAGGTCCCCTTAGGGCCTTGTTGGGGCCACCTTGGGGCTCTTGCGGGGCGTCGTGGGCCCCCCTTGGGGCGCTTTGGGGGGCATGGGAGGCACCCTGGGGCCGTCTTGGATATTTTCACAACAAAGGGGGCGGGGTAACTCTGACCCCCCCATCGGAAGCTCAACAGTGTACCATTGTGCCCCCTTGGCCCGCTCTCGAGGCGCTCTCGGGGCAAGCTTGGGGCCCGTTTGGGCACCGCTTGAGGCTCGCTTGAACAGTAATGTGGCCATCTTGAAGCCCCAAGAACCCATGGGAGGCCAAATCGCGAGAAGGCAACACCATTGGCGGCCCATGGGTGTTTGAAAGAGGTTGGCATATGGGGGGGGGAGGGGTATTCAGAGGCCTCGGAGAGCACCCGAAACCGTCTGGGGGGCGTCTTGAAGCCTCTTGGACTCGCGTCGGAAGCTATCTTGGCCCATCTGCCACTATCATGGGCCATATCGGGGGCCATATTGCGTTGGGGCCCTCTTGGGCCATCTCAGACGCTGATATGCCCCCCCCCCCCCCACCCACCCCGCCCACCATCCCACCCCAACCCCGCCCCCGTCCAAACGCATGAGGGCGGTAGACCTCCCACGCAGGAGACGGACGGTGGCGGGCAACCGACATGCCCTAGACTACCTGCGCCCAGAGGGCTGGTGGGACCTACAAAAAAAGTAATCGCGGGGCCCTGGGAGCCCCCGGGCTCATGGTCCCAAGAGGGCACGGTGGAGACCGTGGATAGGGAAACCTCTGATGCGGAACCCAGGCTCTGGAAGCCAATTCGAATCATAGCGCGAAGCGGCAACGGGTGCCGCCGCCGCCATCATCGGATAAGGCATCCTCTAAGGTTGTCGTTTTGAGGGCGCGCCTTCTTGGCCTTCTCGAGATCGGGCTTCTTGGCGGTCGGGGTGGCGGCCTTCACGCGGTTCAGCAGGAAATCGATGAACACCTTGGTGCGATGCAATGCTGGACCCCGCCCGCAATGAAGGAACACGAACACAAGACAGCGGGTGATGGGCAGGGTGGGCGAGGGGAGGCGGGTGACGAGGGTAGAGGAAGTGAGGGTGGTCGAGCAGGGGAGGGGAGGGGATCTACGAGGCGGAACTGGAGGGGAGCGAGCAGGGGGGTTGGAGGCGGATAAGGGGAAGAGGAGGGATAAGGTTAGATAAGCAGTTGACGTTGAAATTATTACCAGATGGGATTGTTGAGAATATTGCCAGATTGGCAACATAATCAACGCCCGTTGATTATGTTGCCAATCCTTGGGGCCGTGGCAACACCTACATATACCCCCTCCATTGTTCGACCACCATCGTGCCTTAGATGCCGCATAGAAGCTCTCCATGTCAGCCTTGATCTCGTCGTAATTGCGCATGGGCGAGTGGTCGCCCTCGAGCAGCTGCTTCCAGGTCTTGTCCTTCTTCGTCTTCGTCTTGTCCTTGTGGGGCCGACTGGGATCCCAAGCCCTTTCCTTCCCCCCGTCCCCACTGACCTGGGTTCCTGCGTTCCTGCGTGCCTGGGTTCCTGGGTTCCTGGGTTCCTGGGCTCCTGGCTCCTAATATGTTTGGCTTCCTGGGTGTCATGCTCGTGCCCGCCCGCGGGCGCCTCGTGGGCGCCCCGCGTTGGGCGGGCATGCAAAGGCCCGAGGTTTTGCCTGGCGCCCAAACCCAACAAGATTTCCGATGCGGGTCCTCTCCAGATGGGGGCCCAGGGGGGTAGCCCGATACATCGTCTGAAGATGGTGGTAGCACTCGCCCCACTCCCCCCCCCCCCCTCCTTAACACCCCATCCCGTTTTCCTCGCTCGTAGTCAGCCGCCTTGTTGCAGCCCCCGCGGCATGTGACCCCCCCCCCCCGTTGCTGCTGGCGCAGGAAGGTTCTCATTGCGCTGACGCTTCCCCACCTTTTACCATGTCCCGCCCGATCGGCCAAGATCTGTATACGTGATCATATACCACGGAGGCTGCAATACCACCGACGCCCTCCGGGGGGGGCGAGGACGCGTCGTGGACAGTATAGCCCAAGGGTGCGTGCGTGCGTGCGTGCGCGTGCGTGCGTGTGTGTGTGTGTGTGTGTGCGTGTGTGTGTGTGTGTGCGTGTGTGTGTGCGTGTGCGTGCGCGTGTGCGTGTGCGTGTGCGTGTGCGTGTGCGTGCGTGCGTGCGTGCGTGTGTGTGTGTTTGTGTGTGTGTTTGTGTGTGTTTGTGTGTGTGTTTGTGTGTGTGTGTGCGTGTGCGTGTGCGTGTGCGTGTGCGTGTGGGTGCGCGTGTGGGTTCGCGTGTGCGTGCGTGCGTGCGTGCGTGCGTGCGTGCGTGCGTGCGCGGGGCGGGGTGGGGTGGGGCGGGGTTGGGCGGGGGGCGTCCCTGCACCCTGGCCCACAGGCGCGGTCACCAAACCCACATCCTTGACACCCAGGCCGCGGCCCTGGCCGCGTCCGCGCCCACGGCCAGGCCCCTTCATCGACGTGGTGACCTCGGGCTCCTCGTCGTCCGACACCTGCATGTCGAGCCCCATGTTGTGGTCATCTCCTGCAGGCTTGATCGTCTAGACACGGCGGAAGCGTTGGATCGGGGAACCGTGGATATGGAATCCAGGGCACCGAAGCCACAGGAACTCCAAGTGTGGGTCGGCCGCAGAAATCGTCACTGCCCTCATCAGATAAGGAACCCCACAGCACAGGAAGTCACCTGAACGCATCGCAAATCAGATGTCGCCCGATCTGCCGCTCCTACACGTCGCATTCGATCGCCCCCCCTACCCCGCCGACCCCGTCTCCGCCCTATCCCTCCACCTGTCTCCCTCGCGACCACCCCCCCGCCGTCCCTTCCCCCAGATCCCCACCCCCCCTCCGCTGCGACGCGAGGCGCGGGGGGGGACGGGCGTCGGGGGGAGGGAGGGGGGTGGGGGGTCGGCCGCAGGCGGCGGGGCGAGTGCAAGGAGGGCGACGCGAAGACGACAGGGCGATGGAGGAGGGACAGTTGTCGCCCCGTCCTCGGCGCACGTCGTCAAGCATCCTGGCGCGCTTCAACTGGCCATCGATCTCGTCGAACTCGTCGTTCGAGAGCTTCTTCTGGCCGTGCAGCGACTTCTCGCGATGCCCCCCGAACGACTTCTCGTGGGTGTCCTCCACGTCCAAGAACTGCTTCCGCCGCGGGTGGTTCGGGTCGCGGCGAACCTGGGCTGTCGCGTCGCCGTCGCCGCCATCGTCGCCGCCGCCATCGCCGCCGCTGCCGCCGACAACACCGTCGCTGAAAACTGCGCCGTGTTGGTCGTCACCGCCGTCGTCGCGATCGCTGCCCCCGTCGCCGCCGCCGTCGCTTCGCCAAAGACGATGGCGACGCTGCCGACTGCGACAGTCACAGCGACGACGCCGACGAGGACGGCGACGCCAACGACGGCTATAACGGCATCAATGCGGTTGCATGCACGTCGCAACCTTGATGGTGCCCTCGTCGACCCTCTCCGTCGCCTCCTCCGAGCCGTACTTGTCCACCATCTGCTTCCAGGGCTTCCACGTCTGTTTGCGCGACATCGTCTCCCCGTAGCTGAGCTTCGTCACCATCGTCTTGAACTTCTCGTCCATGTCTGGGTCCTGCTTTGATGTGTTTCAAGGTATACAGTCGGGGCGCTGAAGAAGGGGCCGTTTTCGGTTGGTAGGGGCTCATTTTTTCTTGCGTGGTTTGTATATTGCAGGTTGGGCAAACCGACCGCGTTTCCTATTTAAGGTTAATTGGGTCAACCTCCCGACTGTAAATACCTGGATCACCTGACAAGACAGCCGCTTGCTGCCAGGGGCTGCGATGGTGACACGGGAAGAGGGAGGAGCAGAGAGGTGGAGGGGGGGTGGGAGAGGCTGCAAGGCGAGCGAGAGGGAAACGGGGCAGAGAGTGAGAGGGGATTCGGAATGAGGGAACGAAATGAGCGAGGGAGAGAAGGGGGGGGGGGGAGAGAGAGAGAGAGAGAGAGAGAGAGAGAGAGAGAGAGAGAGAGAGAGAGAGAGAGAGAGAGAGAGAGAGAGAGAGAGAAGAGAGAGAGAGAGAGAGAGAGGAGAGAGAGAGAGAGAGAGGAGAGGGAGAGAGAGAGAGAGAAGAGAGAGAAGAGAGAGAGAGAGAGAGAGAGAGAGAGAGAGAGAGAGAGAGAGAGAGAGAGAGAGAGAGAGAGAGAAAGAGAGAGAGAGAGAGAGGAGGGAGAGGGAGAGAGAGAGAGGGGACACCACGAAAGAAATAGAGAGCGGGGGAACGAGGGGGGATGGGGGGTCGACGCGGGAAGGGGTGTCTGTAGCGGGGTGGGAGAGAAAGAAGCGTGAGGGGCGACGACGGGGAAGGGTGAATTGGTGGAGCAGGGGCAAGGGGCATGGCGCACAGGAAATCCTTGACCCACGCGACGAGGCACTGGAACTTCGCGTCGTTCTTGCCCTGGCGGAGAGCAGTGTTCGAGCTGATGGACTCGAACTGCTCCGTCACGTCGGGCCTGGGCGCTCGAGCCGTCTTGAACTTCCCGTAGAGCGCCCTGATCTCGTCGGGGCTGAAGAGCGCCCTCATCTGCTTGGGGTCGTCGTCGCCATGCTTCCTCTCAGACACTCTCAATGCACGTTAAACCACCCCCCGACTGATGCATTGTGCGCTCCACACCGCCCATGGCTATCATGTATATACTGTGGGGAACTGTGGGAACCACGCCTCTCCCATCCATAACAATACATTGACGCATCTGGCCCCCCCACGCAAACGCTAAGATTTGAAACCTTGTAAGTGATTGTATCATAAACTTAAACACATCTAGATATACCATTATTAGCAAACATCATGGTTGCTAAAACATCTCGACACGATTCAATACGCCGCAGTCCTGAAGATCTCTTGCTTCTCTTCGAGGCTCTTGCCCTCGCACATCTTGACCAGCTCGGCGACCTTCTTCCTGCGAGGGCTCATTTCCGAGCGCTCCTGCCCCAACATCGTCATGCCCCCTGCACGCACCCCCCCTCCTGGATGCGATTGGACGGGGGGGGGGGGAGGGGGGGCATCGCAGCGTCCAAGATGGCACAATATGGCCCCAAGAAGGGCAGCAGAGAGCGCAAGCTGGCCTCCAATATTGCCCAATATAGCGGTCGCGGGGCCAAGATAGCCTCCGACGCGCGTCCAAGATGTCCCAAGACGGCCCCAATGATGGGTTCAAGTGTTGTCCGACGACCTTGATGACCCCTACCAATATGCCAAAATCGTTCAACGACACACGGGAAACCAATGTAGGTTTGCATCCCCGCTCGCTCGCCGCCGATGGGCACTTGGGGCCCCGCGATGGCCTCGAGACGGCCCGAGATAGCCCCAGACGGTGCCCACGCGGGCCCTGAGACGGCCCCACGAGCGCCCAATAGCGATCCAGGAGCGGGCCAAGATGGCCCCAGGATTGCACGCTTCAGCCTCCGATGGGTGGGCGGGTGGGCCAGCAGTAGCGGTGGTTCCCATCTGTTTGAACGAATTGATCATAGGCTGCCCCAAGGGACCACTCAGGCATCCCAAACGATCCACACGCAGGCCCGCATACTTCCCGAAATAGATCGCCAACATACGTCCCAATCGACACCCTAGAGGGTTCCAAGACTACCCTGAGATGGCCCCAATACCGCACCAGGGAAGAGCACCAGGCGGGCCTCACGCTGGCCCCAAGAGAACATCAAGGGAGCCCCAATAATGCACCAACATTCGAAGCGCACGCGAGCTTAAGATGCAAACCAGCGCAACATACAGTACGGGACACCGAAACACCACCCCCCCATCGAATCACCATCGGAACTTGCGCTGGCTTTCATCCTAAACTTCAATGCGGTAAATTGCGCGTGATCAGTGCTCCCCCGAATACGACCGCGCGATCAGCAATGCAATGCGTGATACACGCATTTCATTGCTGATTGTTTCTGGATGGGCTGGTGGATAAACGCGAAGCGTCAATAATTAATTACGTTCAAAATCCCAAACTGTCCCCGACTTGCCGTACACGGCGAGCGTCGTGACCCCAGCGGCAGCAGGCTTCCCCTTGACCTCAGGGGCACAAAGGGTTCATGTGAATGAGATCGTGGGCGCGACGGCCGCTGCTAACACGTGCAAACATGCAATAAACCAAACATTTGGAACAAAAACCGATTTTCAGCAGCATGCCGCGCCCGTCGTTGATTTGGGCAATGGTTCGACAAGCGAACCTGTGTCTTTTTCACAGTGGGCTTCGGCGGCACCTTGCTGGGCTTCTTGGGCGCCATTGGATCTGCAAGGGAATGGGCTGGATCCGTGCCGACGGTATGTCAGCAGCCCTGGACAAGCCCTTGAGCACCAATTGTGCTAACGGAAGCACACGCACTTGGTGTCGCTGGGCCAGCGCAATGCAACGAAAATACAATGCATCCACTGTCAGATGGCGCCGTTGGGCAACAGTTGCACTAACATAATTACATGCGCAACGCAATGGCAATGCAATCCATCCATTCCCAGCTGGCACAGAAACACCATATGTGTATAGAAACACACCAGTATGTGACCATGTCTAGTATACGCGGTACATGTGAAGTGTTCGAACACGCATACAAATGTGGAAATATGTACACGTCGTGTTCACTATAACGGCATTTTAATGTATATGTAAATATACATAATATGTATACACAAACAAAATAATACATCGCAGTTGTCAAATACAATATTATTAAACACAATGTGAATTAGATAATTATATACATTTATATGTATTAGATCTTACGTTTGTCTTACGTTTGTAAGACAAACCGAAATTTCTTACGTTTGTCTTACGTTTGTCATTTTCGACAAACTAAGACAAACGTAAGACAAACGTAAGATGTACGTCTTACGTTTGTCTTACGTTTGACAAACGTAAGATATATGTTTATATTATATATATAATTATTCATAAAATATATATGAACCTGCATATCAGAACCCATGAAATAATGGGTTTATATATCTGTTTTGATGATCTTACATGTATATTACAATGTCGACGTGGTGATTATATACATATATATATATATCTCTGTACATGTTGCACCGCAGACAATGCAGCACCCAGGCTGTGCCTCATAGATTGTGCCACACAGAGCTTGCACCACATACATTGCACATCGGGGACGCACGGACCTACTGCTTGGGGCCCATGCTGTCTAACCTTACTCTTCTCACCATTGTGCCCTGCGCTCTCACCCCGCACCCCGAGGGGGATCAAGGCAACCAATATGCACACCGCCAGCATCCAGCCTCACCCTCTCCAGGATGCCAAGCCCACTAACGCAACCTACTCGAGCACCAGAACAGCTGACTTACTAGAATGCTGACTGACAGTTGCACTCTGAGATCCACGATTTTCTGCATGCGACTGACTTGGCGCACCAGCTCGCTTTGCTTCGAACGTTCCTTGCGTCTGCCGCGCAACACTAGCACACAGGCAACAGACAGAGCAATGGTCGAGCGCGAGGCTGCTACGGACTTCGCCGATCCCGAACGTCGCCAACAAGAGCTGCTGTCCCAACCTGCGCACGCCTCGCTGGCCAGCAGGGGGAAGTGCAGCTCTCGGGTGCGAACTTCGGGATGGCGGGGCCCCATGACTCCAACATCGCAGAGCAGACAGTGTTCGGTTTTATCCAGGACAGTGATGTTTTTGTCAAGGGCAATGTTCTGGTGCTCCACATCGGTTGAGGGTTCTGGAGACGAGAGGCCGAGGACATGAGATAAGGAACTTGGAATTGGTTGGGTGGGGCGAATGGTGACGAGGGGATGCGCCACGGCTACCGAACTGAACTTCGTCTAACTCGCGAGCAGCGTGCCCGAACCCAATGCTGTGGGCAATCCACAAGTAGGCGTGAAACATTCCCTACTCTGAACGCATGTGTTCCAAATGGAGCAACACCCTCCTCGCGGTCTTGAATCGCCGCGTCGTTGCTAACACATGTCGAATTGCAATCGCCCCCCCCCCCTCCCGAGAAATTCACCTATATCCACTCCCGAACCCTCCAGATCCCAGGCTCTATCACATCTGCGCCAAGAGCTTGGACCGCAACGCTGCAGTCTGAGCTTTGGTGAGGTGTTTGGCGCAGGCTTGCTTCATGATTTTGCACAAGAGGTCGGCGTGCTCAGCCGTTTGTTTCTCATTCGTTTCGATGAACAGATGGGGCTTGTTAAATTCGTCAAACTGAAGGCTGTATGATTTCTGCTTGCCGTAGACGGCGCGCATCTCCCCATTGAGCGGGTGAACCCAGCTCTTCGGCCTCGACTGATCAGCGCCCTTCCCGCCCTTGGCCTCCTTGATGACCGACTTCGGGACTGTGTCGCCTTTGGCCTCTTTGATGACCGACTGCGTGTCCTTGCAGCCCTTGGCCGCCTTGATGACCGACTGTGGGCAATTTTCATGCGTGGGCGCGCCCGCGGGAGGAGGCAGGGCGCCCTGCTCATCGTCACCATCCTCCACCTCTACATCACCGCCGTCCTCGCTCAACCCCTCCACCTCCATATCCTCAGCCCCTGCCCCAATGTCTCCATCATCTTCCTCCACCTCCACCGTCTGCCGCAGGGGCGCCGCCTGGCGGCAGGGCCACAGCCGCCCCCCTCCCCCATCCATTACCCTCATCCACCCATCCCCGTTCCCCCGCTCCCCCCTCCGCCCACCGCCTCACCTCGCCCGCCCACCCGCCCGCCCACCCCTGCCCTGCCCTCCTAGATGGGACATGTAGGGCGGATGGGGCGGGTGGAGGATGAGGGCGGGGTGGCGGGGGGAGGTGGTAGGGGGTGGGGGCGGACAATATGGCGCAACGCCACGGGCGCAATCCCCCCCGCCACCGACGCGAAGAGCCCACCGTGCAGCGCTGTCCGTGGCCAAATGCCCCCCCCCCCAATCCTGCCGCGCGGCCCGCGCCGTGCGCGACGTGCCGTGCCGCGCTGCGCCGTGCCGCGCTGCGCCGTGCCGCCCGTGGCTACAGTTCCCCTCCTGCCCAAAAACCAAGGGTCCTTGACTTCGTTCTTCGTCGCAGGGACTGGCTTGACAGACTTGGCCTTGCGGAGCAGGTCCGCAATTGCACCAGGGCGCCCCGCTGGAGTCACTGGAGCTGGTGTCTGCATCGATGTGGATGCACGCCGCGTGTTCTTCATGGGCGTGACCTTGGGGGCCTGCTCGGCGCTGGGGGCCAGGCAGTCAGCGGTGCGCATCCACGAGCAGAAGTCCTGGCGCGGCGGGCGATGGCCACTCCCCATCTCCCCTCCTTCCCCCTGCACCCCCCCTCTCTCAGCCCAGCGCTCCGAGCTGCCAATTTCGAGATGACCCTTGTCGTGCCGATCGATGGGGGAGAGGGAAGGGAGGATGGGGGAGAGGAGGCCTATCTATATCACGCACTATATATATATATGTATATATAGGTGTGTGTACACCCGCACACATGTATACATATAAGAGGTGCGAGTCTATACCCCTCCATCTATACATACATACAACTACATATACATATATAGCCATGCATCTCCCTAACTCCCTCTCGCTCCTGTCCACACCGAGCGGCAATGGGCGAGGCGATAACAACATGGGGTTGGTTCATTATCGCACGCGTCTCACGTGCGCCCGACAACACTTCCCCAAGAATGTCAAATGCCAGCTGCACGCGTAGCTTACCTGCACTACCCCGCGAACGCGAGTGCAATCTAGCTAGCTGGGGCAGCAGGTCGAGCGCGAGAGGCGCAATCATCTAGCTAGCTGGAGCAGCAGGTCGAGCGCGAGAGGCGCAATCTAGCTAGCCGCACCAGCTGCAATCTACTGAGAAAAGCGCAGCCACGTGGAGAGCTGGAGCAATTCATCATCCGTCGGCTCGGGCTCCAGCACGGCGAAACTGTACTGGCTTGGGCTGCCGCTACCGAACGGCTGCGGCGACCTCCCAACGGGCTGGGGCGTGCACGGGACCTTGTCGTCGATGGGCGTGCTTGTGGTCATCTTGACGGGCGTGTCGCCGTCCTCGACCTGCGTGCCCGTCGATGCCATGACGGGCTTCTTCGGGGTCTCGCTGTCGGCCGCCGCCGCGCCAGACCCTGGGGAGTCCACCGTGACGCCCATCTGCCGAGCGAGGATCCGCTCAGCTGCGGATCTGTCTGCACCCCACCGCCAACTGTTGCGGCGGTGCTTGTCGGGCGGCTGCCACGTGCCATTCGACCCGCGCTTCATCTCCAAGATCGCCTTCCAATCCATCTCCTTCCAAGCGGCGGTGGTCGGGCCGCAGTCGTCCTGCTAGGCCCAGGGGCCCCCGTATTCCTGACGTCCCTAGTCATCCTCCACCCCCACCTT
>CAUYUJ010021614.1:0-72500 GCA_963575745.1 Prorocentrum cordatum
CTCCTACCTCTCTCTGCGCATGGCCGACAGAGGGCGGGCGCGGAGGGCGACCTCGGCGCCCCGGCGGGCCCGCTGCCCTCGGCGAGGCGCGGCACTGGCGCGGACCGCAGTGGGCTCCGCCCGCCCGCCGCCGCCGCTGCCCTGCGGCTTCGGGGGGGGCTTCCCTGAGATCCGTCGGCCGCGCGCGCAAGGGGGGGCAGGGGGAGGAGGGGAAGGCTTCTTCGAGGGAGGCTGCTCCTTAGAAGGCGCGGGCCGTGTCTGTAGATGTAAGGCCCACGCCTTCTAAGAAGCAGCCTCCTTCGAAGAAGCCTTCCCCTCCTCCCCCTGTCCCCTTGTCCGCGCCGCCAATCTTCTGCGGCTTCAGGGGCCTTCCCTGAGATCTGGGCGCTGCAGTTTTTTCGCTCCTGGCGTTTTGTTTGCCCTGTCTCGGGCCCCGGGGGCATCGCAGATCGATCGGGCTCTTGGGCGTCCGGGGTTCCAGTCGCGATTTTTTGCGGTGTTGCACATTTTTGTCGCAACGTCGGATCGAAGGGCTTCCTGTCTTGTGAACGGCGGTCTCTTCTTCCCAGGCCTCCTAGATGGGGTCGGAGTAGATGGGGTCGGAGGATCGCGCCGCATCGCCGATGCATTGCCGATGCGGCTCGATGTAGAGCCTGATTTGCTTCACGTCGACGTCGCCGATGCACCGGCCGCGTCGACGATGCATCGCCAGCGCATCGCCGATGCGTCGCCGATGCATCGCCGATGCATCGCCGATGTATCGGCGATGCGGCGCGATCCTCCGACCCCATCTACTCCGACCCCATCTAGGAGGCCTCTATTCTTGCGCTCCGACGTGGGCTGGGCTATGATTCGTTGTGGATTCCACGTGGAGTCGACGCCCTCGGTATAGATCTGGCGCTGTTTCGGCACGGATAGCTGGCGCGATGTGGCAGACGAGGTTCCCCGAAGACTTAACATAACCTCTGCACCCTGCCCTCCATCAGCGATCATCCGGCCGAATTCTGGCGGGTCCAGCCCCTGTGGGGGACTCGGGGTGTCTGGCACGTTCCCAGAGGGGGTTCGACGCCACCGGCACGTTCCCAGTGTGTCCGGTCCAGTCGGCCTGGCAGTTGCCCACTCTGCTGCCCGGGGTTGCGGAGGCGGCAGGGCACATCTCGGCGGCGCGCGGAATGGGGTGGCGCGAGGGGGGCGGCCTTGTAAGGAGGGAAGGGGGCTTCTCAGAAGCCCTTCCGCCCTCCACGAGGGCTTCTCGGAAGCCTGTGGTCCCTCGAGGAAGCCTCTCTGAGGTCAGAATTTTTGCACATCCACCGCCCAGGGGACCGAGGTCCCAGGCGGCGGCTATCATGTATCACTGTGGCCTTCGATCTCAGAGGGCCGCCCTCCCTCGCTCCCTCCGTCCCTCCGCGCCCCTCCTCGCCCCTCTCCGCCCTCTGCCCCTTCTCGCCCCTCCCACACACTGCTCCACCTCGCTCCCCCCCCCGCGCATGCCGCCCGCCTCCCGACCCTGACCTGCGGCCCCCCGATCCTTCCTGCTCCCAGCGTCGTTGGGCGGTCGCGGCGTCGTGGAAGGAGCCAAGGTCGGGTCGGACGAAATGGAGGGCATAGGGAAAGGGGGCCCTGCGAACTCTGCTGCGTGCAGCTGGTTTCCGCCCCGCCGCCAGCCGCCTTTCTCGATGCGTTGGCGCCTCCGGCGCTGGGAGGCGCCAGAGAAGTCAGCTACGTGAGTTGATTCGCTGCCCCCCCTTACCCCCCCCCTTTTGTCCGGCCTGGCAAAGGAGGGAAGACCACCCCGATCTCCACAGCTGGCGTCCGCTGAACAGTCCTGGGCGTTTGTCGAAGAGGAGCGAACGACATAAGGATAAACTTCCGGAGGTGTGCGCGGATTTCTTGGGTCGCCGTCGCACCCCCTCTGCGCTTCTCGCCAGGGAGGGGTGTCCTGCGCCGATCCGAGACATCCGCGCGGACCTTCGAAAGTCTATGCTGATACCTTCTTGCTTGTTTTTGTTTGCTACGCAGTCCTGCCCTGCTCGCTTCCTTGGCTTCGCTTGCGGGGTGTTTGCTACGAGGTGATTCCTCTGTCCTTCCAAGAAGCAAGGCGGGAGCGCTGAGGACCCCTCGGTGGACGCCAGCTCTGCACCTGCACCCTGATTGCACCGACCCTGGCCGGGCTGATCTTGGGCCCACGATCGAGGTAGACGGGTTCCTGGCCATGCCAGGAGGGCGTAGGTATGCACCGACAGGACCGGCCTGCCCAGGCTCGGTGCAGGGGGACAGAAGGCGTCGTCCCGACCCTGTCTTTGCGTCCAGCTTCTCGAGCTGGGGATCGACCTGTCAGGGCCCCTGCGGCCTGAAGCAGGGCGACCAGGCCCTCCGTGATTTGCTCACGACGCGTGAGTGCCAGAGAACGACGGCGGCGACGGCGGCGACGACGGCGCCCCCAGGACCCGCCGTCTCCCAGGCGGCCGACGCAGCGGCAGCCCACATTCCGCGCTGGCGCGGGCGCCGGGCCGCCCCTGCAGCTGGGAAACGAGGCGCCGCAGGCGCGCGCTCGCGCGCGCGCGGGTGCCGCACCGAGGGTCGGGGCGCGAAGCCGCGAGGCGCGCCGCGCGGTGTGCGCGAGCGACGCACCGTGGGGGCCGTACTGTGGCGGGCGCTGCCATTTCGAAGGTCTTCGGGCGATTCTGGAGGTCCTCGCGGCCACGGCTGCGCGTAGCTCGAATTGCTGGTGAGGGTGGTTTGGGGACCCCATTTGAGCGGGTCAAGGTCGGGCCGTCGGATACATACAGGCGACGCTGGACCGTACACGCTGCGCGCCGCTCGCGCGCGGACGCACGCGCCACCCAAGGCATTTCGGCGGCGCGCGCAAAGGAGGGCAGGGTCAGGGGGGCATCCCTCTACGAAGGACCCCCCCCCCGCCTCCGTCAAGGCGGGTGCCGTATGGTCCTTGAGGGGCCGTGCCCTCTGAGAGGCCCTCCGCCATGTACCCCAACGCACGGTCGCGCAAGGCTACTCATGGCGCCTTTCGACGTCAAGTGGTTCGGCCCCCCTGTATTCCCAGAAGCCGCTCTCCGTTCCCTCGCACCCCTTGTTGCTCACCGCCGAGGGGCTCTGCAGGCGCCTGGGGTTTGGGGTGGCGCCGCTCGCGCGCTCGCGCGCTCGAGCGTGCACCCGAGGCAACTTCGGCAGAGGTCGTTCGTGTTCGCGAGCTGGAGGCGGCGGTGGGTGTCAGTGCGTGAGCGTTTGTTCGTTTGTGAGTGGGCGGTGGTGGAGATCAGAGGGGAAAGACATCCCGATACCGATACCGATGCCTTTGCCACGGCTGTATCCGTCTCGGAACCTTGGCCAGATGGCACCCCAGGAGTGGTCCAGAGGCTAGGGATATCGGTATCTCCCCCCGACCGTAGAGGAAGAGAGGATTCGACGAAAGTATACGGTATAAAAGGGTGTAAGTGTACAATGTAAGTGTACAGTAGCATTTGCAATTAGTTGATTGTATTCGTTAAGTGTATTAGTTAAGTGTATTAGTTAAGTGTATTAGTTAAGTGCGTTAGTTAAGTGTATTAGTTAAGTGTATTAGTTAAGTGTAGTAGTTAAGTGTATGAGTTCTGGAAAACCAGGGGTGTCACACATCGGGCTGGCAGTTTCAGAGCTTTGCGAACGTAGTTTTGTTGCGCTGCCACCCTGTTTTGACCATTCCCTCCGCGTGCAATTGTGTACTCTGCTCGCGCAGTTTCTTCGCAGAGGGCAACAACGCCACCCTGGTCTGTGCCACCCTGGTATGGCTTTCCCGATTGGATTTCAATCGGGGGTGACAGCACGGGGTGGGACCACTTCGGGCTCCCCCCAAACTGTGCAAGTTTTAGGCAAGCTTGGGCAAGTTTGGGCAAGCGCGGACCCCCCCCTGCCCCCGGCCAAATTGTTGAGGCAGTGGTTGTACACAGCACGCCGTTTTGTTTACAGCTTTGGGACTCCATTGCCACATGCAATTGTTCGAGGGATGCCATGTGCCAAATCAAACCCGCTAGTCTTCGGGAGCGTGTTTGTGGGCGCTTCGGTGACGAATTTTCTCAGCCGCTGCCTCCGAAGCTTTGCTTGCTTGTGGAACCCCATGATGTCGCCTAAAAATGCCGCTTCAGCGAGCGGCTGTTTCAGCCGGATTGGACCCAAGGAAACAGGACTGGCTTGGGGCCCAGACAATTGTTCGAGGATGTTTGGAGTGCTATGTAGTGCCCAGATCGAGGATGGAAAGAACATGGGTTACTCCAGTGCGTGGTTTCTTTCTTCTCTTCTGCAGTTTTGGTTCGTCGGTCCCCGGAACTTTTCGGTCGATTTCATGTCTTCGTTGGAGTGCTCAGCATGTTTCGCCTTCCGACGGTTTCCGTTGGCCTTTGAAGCAGACAGCCCGGGTTCGGACTGCCCCGGGTTCTTCTCTCGGGGGGGCAGTAGAAGGGGGTGTTAGCCCAAGGTGGAATTAGGCAGGACAGGCCTTCCCCTCCCCCGTACATGTTTTTTCTTTGCTGGGTTTTTGCTTATCCCTTGGGGATTTCCTGCTGCCCCCCCTCTGGGCAAACCCCCGCTCTACGGCCCCCGACTTCTTATCATCGACCCGACAGCAGGGGTAAATTTGCTCATGTCGCGGCGGCAAAAAAGATGCGCGGAGCATGCAGAGAGAGCAACGACGTTGACGACAAAGAAAGCCACAGCGGAAGGCAGCAGTTGATGTAGCACGAAACCTTCTCGTGAGTTCCAGCTGTCTGGTATCAGCGTATTAGTTAAATGCACTGGTTCAATGTATTCGTGTATATGTTCATTCGTGTATCAGTGTAACATGAAACCTTCTCGCGAGTGTATGCGTGTATTAGTTAAGTGTATTACTGTATTAGTTCAGTGTATTAGTATATTAGTCCAGTGTATTCTAGATCAGTGTATTAATGTATTAGTTCAGTGTATTAGTTCAGTGCATTAGTCAAGTATATTAGTGTGTTAGTTCAGTGTATTAGTTAAGTAATTGTATTTCGTAATTAAGTGTATTAGTGTATCAGTTCAGTGTACTAATGAAGTGTATTTGTTAAGTTAAGTGTCTTCGTTCATTTCGTGTATTAGTTGGTTCAGTTAGCTGATACACTTAACACATACATTTAACTAATACACACCGTTTCTCTCTGGTCCCCTCCGCTCCTTCCCTCACCTCCCCCCACACGTACACTTAACTAATACACTTATTACATTTAACTAATTCACACCGCTCCTCCCCTGTCCTCTCCTCTCCTTCCCTCTCCGCACCCACACGTACACTTAACTAATACACTCAACTCATACATGTAACTAATACACACCGTTTCGCCCCTGTCCTCTCATCTCCTACCCTCTCCTCCCCCACACGTACACTTAACTAATACATTTACTAATCAACTGAACTAATACACGCCGCTCCTCCCTCGTCCTCTCCTCTCGTTCCTCTCCTCCCCACACATACTTCTAACTAATACATTGAACTAATATACACCGCTTCTCCGCTGTCCTCTCCTCTCCTTCCCTCTCCTCCCCCACACGTACACTTAACTAATACACTTAACTAATACACACCGCTCCTCACCTCTTCTCTCTTCTCCTTTCCTCTCCGCCCCCACACGTACACTTAACACATACACTTAACTAACACACTCAACTCATACAAACGGCTCTTCCCCTGTCCTCTCCTCTCCTTCCCCCCCCTTCCCCACACGTGCACTTAATTAGTGCACTTCAGTAGTACACTTAACTAACACACGCCGCTCTGCCCCTGTCTTCTTCTCTCCTTCTCTGTCCTCCCCCACACGTGCACTTAACTAATACACCTAACTAATGCGCCCCGCTCCTTCCCTGCCCTCCCCTCTCCTTCCCTCCCCTCCCCCACACGTACACTCAATTAAAACACTGAACTTATACACATAACTAATACACACTGCTCCCCCCCGGTCCTCTCCTCTCCTTCCTTCACCTCCCTCACATGTGCACTCAACTAATACACTTAACTACTTACGCAGGACGAAGGATTTTCCTCTTGAGGTGAAATGGCCATGAGGAATTCGCGAGACAACGTCGGCGCCGCCGAACGGACGGCGACCGGACGAGCTCTTTGCAGCAACCAGGGGGAGAGGGATGTATGTATTCATGTTGAACGGGGCCCGCTCGCGCGGGGAGTTGATGGGAGTGCGCGAGACGACGCAAGGCCCATCGTATAAAATTGATTACCGAACCCCCCTCCCCCATAGAATCTTAACACGGGCGGTTTGCGGGGTCCGCGGATCCGATTTCTTCCGGCCCCCTGCTTTAATTTAATCATATAAATTCAAACAGGGTAGAAATCGGATCCGCCGTAAAAAATAAGACAGGACACGGATCCAGCTAATCCGAAATCGGAACCGTACGGACGGAAATCGGATCCACCGAAAGAAACACCAAAACCAAATTTGGATCCGCGCGAATTTCATGGGATCCGACGGTGGTTATTTCATACGGGTCTGCTCAAGACTTCACACCGTCGTTCTGGGCCCAAGAGGAAAAACTTTCGTCCTGGGGATGTAATGCACTCAACTCATCCACACCTCTCCTCCCCTGTCCTCTCCTGTCCTTCCCTCTCCAACCGCACACGTACGCTTAACTTATATTCGTATTTAGTACACTTAACGAATACACACCGCTCCTCCAATGTCCTCTCCTCTCCTCCCTTTTCCTCCCCCTGCACGTGCACTTTCCTAATCCACTTAGCGAATACACTGAACTAATGCACACCGCTCCTCCCCTGTCCTCTCCTCTTCTTCCTCCCCCCCCACACGTACACCTAATTAATACACTGGACTAATGCACTTAACTCATGCACCCAGCTCCTCCCCTGTCCTCTCCTCTCCTTCCCTCTCCTCCCCCATACGTACACTCAATTCATACACTCAACTCATTCACTCACCTCATACACTCGAACACCCAATTCATACATTTAGTTATTACACTTAACCAATACAGTTAACGGACACACTTAACACATACACTTAACTAGTACACTTAACTAATACACTGAACTAATACACTTAACGAATCCACTGAACTAATACACTTAACTAATACACTATAATACACTTAACTAGAACCACGCGCGCTCTTCGCGCGCGCTTAGGTTCTAGCCGTGGCCAAGGAACTCGACGACGACGACGACGACGACGAAGGACGCCGACGACGACGACGACGACGACGAAGGGCGTCGACAAGGCAACCGCGACGGTGAAGCGCCCGCCAAGGCTTCGCAAATCCGAGAGGGCTGTAGGGTGGCGTGCTGTTCGCGTGCGAACGACAGAAATCATACAACGTGGCATCATTGGGCCTTCTTGGCGGCCCACTTGGGGCTTGTTGGGACTCGTTTGGGGCCCTCGAAGGCAGTCCTGCTCCTGGGCGGTCTTTGGAGGCTGGGGCCGTTTTGGGGTTTTTTGAAACCGTCTTGGGGGGCTTTTGTGGCTCTGGGCCTTCTTGGGGGCCACATGGGCTCTTCTGAGGTTGTTGTTCTTGGGCCGTCATCGGGCTGTCGTGGTGTTCTGGGGACCGATTCGGGGCCGGTATCGGGGAGCCCTTGGGGGGCCTCTTGGAGCCTTTGGGGGCTTCTTGGTGCATCCTTGGAGCCTCGTGGGGTAGAATACCGGAATGTTCGGCTCGTTGTCTCCCTCTTTGGCATCTCTTGGGGCCGTTTTGGGGCTCTCTTGGGCTCTTTTGCTGCTTTTTTCCTCCTCCTCGTTTTCCTCCTCCTCCTCCCTTCTCGTCCTCCTCCTCCTCCTCCAATTCCTTCTTTTTTTCTTCTTCATCTTTCACCCTCATCCTCCCGCCGCTTCTGCTCTAGCTCTCTCTCCAACTGCTCCTCCTCCTTCTCCTCCTGCTCCTCCTCCTTCTCCTCCTGCTCCTCCTGCTTCTGCTCTAGCTCTCTCTCCTCCTGCTATCTCCTCCTGCTTCTCCTCCTGCTCCTCCTGCTCCTCCTGCTTCTCCTCCTAGCTCCCTCCTTCTCCTCCTGCTCCTTTTCCTCCTCCTCCTCCTCCTCCTCCTCTTCCTCCTCCTCCTCCTTCTCCTCCTCCTCCTCCTCCTCCCCCCCCTCCTCCTCCTCCTCCTCCTCCTCCTCCTCCTTTCGTTGGAAACATCCCGTCGCCCCCGGCGCGGGAAGGCAGCGTGGACCTGCTCAGTGAAGGAAGTATCCATCCTGGAAAGATATCGGAAGCTCAGAAGCCATGTAAACCAACCTGGGACACTCTCGAACGCTTCTCAGGCCGTCCCAACATGCTGGGCAAGTTACAGCAGGATCGTCTCGGGGCTCTCTCGGCTCGAAAACGAGCCCGAAGATGGGGCCGAGTGCTCCCAGAGATCTCCGGGGTCTAGTGCCTCTTCCTTTTCCTCCTGGAATCCCTCCTCCCTCTCCTTCTGCGCGCCCTCCTCGTCTCCCGCGTATTACGGCTCGCAACTCGAACGGGTCGTGCCGAATAGGGGCTTCAACCGACGGCCCCCGGCAATGTTCGCATTCGATTTACCTGGAGTCGACACCCCTGACACGGGTTTGGCTTGGCCCACAAGAAGATCCACCTAGCTCCAGAGATCAGGTTCGCATAGCATCTTGGATGCCTTTCTCGCCGGCGCATAAGAACCAAATTATGAGTTTTTTTTTCGCTTGGACACTCTGGGGGGTGGTCCAGGCTCCAGAGGCCCAGAGCCCGCCGCCGCGAACGCGCCAGACGCCGAAAGCACATAGTTTGAAACGCCCTGCGGCACTGAGCAACGCTTTCAATCTGCCTCCGTATTGGGAGCGCGTTGGCGGAGCACAACAGGCGCAGGAAAAACATGACAACGCCTGGGCATTCGAGGCAAACGGATCATGACGGCTTGGAGGATTCGCCAGGGGCGGGCTGGCCCACAACAGGCTGGCCGACAACGGGCTGGCCGATGGCGACCTGGGGCAGCCGTGCGCTGGCCGACTGGATCTCGGGCAAGCAGCTTTAGCAGCACAAGCGCAGACGATCGCGGCGATGCTCAGAGCCGGGTGAACCAGCCTCACCAGGCGAAAGACTCTAGGATCACCACCTGTATCCACAACTAACGTGACGGCGTTCATGACTACACCTAGTCCAACCATTACGTAGAGCGGCGTGTCCAGGTGCAGGAAGCAATTGCACGGACAACATTGGCCCACTTTCTCGAGTCCCTCGCAGCAACACGGCGCGCAGATCCGGGACGCAGACATGACGATGGCGGTCACGAGGATGATATAGCCAGCCGCGCTCCCCAGGATGAGATAGGTCGCGGCCTCTCCATCACCCATCCCTTCATCATCCTGTTCGGCATTCCCCGCGATGAACAGCAAGACGTTGATGACGAAGCACAGCACAATGAGGCCCAAGTATACCCCCTGCGCCAGTACGGATGTGGCAAGGCAGACGCAGCACGCCGGGGCGGGATGGCCCATGGCGGCAGGCGCCCGCACAGGCAGCGGCCCTTTGCTCGCCCACCTCCGTGAGCCTTGAGCCAAACTGGCTACGGAAACCAAGTTGTGAGCTTCTTGGGGAGCCTCTTGGGAGGTGCGTCTCGGAATGTTTTGGGGAGCCTCTTGGGGCCTCTGGGGAGCCTATCGGCGCCTCCTGGGGGCTCTTGGAAGCGCGCGCTTAGGTTCTAGCCTCCTCCCCCCCTTCATTCTCGTCCTCGTCGTCGTCCCTGCTCGGTCTCCTCGTGCTCCTGCTCCTGCTCCTGCTCCTGCTCCTGCTCCTGCTCCTGCTCCTGCTCCTGCTCCTGCTCCTCCTCCTCCTCCTCCTCCTCCGCGTGCTCTTCGTCGTCCTCCTCCTCCTCCTCCTCCTCCTTCTCCTTCTTCTCCTCCTCCTCCTCCTCCTCGTCCTCCTCCTCCCCTCGCTGGAAACATCCTGTCACCCCCAGCTCGGAGACGCAGCGTGGACCTGCTCAGTGAAGGAAGTATCCATCTTGGAAAGATATCGGAAGTTCGGAAGCCAATGTAAGCCGACCTGGGACGTTCTCAGGCGCTTCGCCTGGGGCATTGATGTGGCCCCTCGAGGCCCTCTTGGGTGCAGTCTGGGTCCCCACGGGGACTCCAAGATGGCAGGAAGAGGGGCCCTAGGTCGGTGACGCGGGCGCTCTGTCGCGTGACAACTGTTTCGGCCACCTCGGAACTCTCTTGGGGCGCTCTCGGGGCCCTCTTGGGGCCTTCTTGGGCGAGTCTCGGGCCCCCGAGGTGAGCGAAAGAGAGGCCCAAGGTCGGTCACGCGAAAGCTCTTTCGCGTGCCCTCGCGGGGGCAAAGTAAGGCCTCCTGGAGACCCTGTTGGGTGTTCTTGGTGACCTCTTGGGGCTCTTTTAGGGCCCCTGGCCCTCTCGAGACCCTCTTAGGGCAATTTCTCGCTCCCACTGGGATTCCAAGATGACAGAACATGCGGCCCAAGATCGGTCGCGCGAGCGCTCTCTCGCGTGACCGATGATGAAGCCTTCTTGGAACCCTCTTGGGGCGTTCTTGGGGCCTTTTCGGGGCCATCTTGGGCTTGTCTTGAATCTCGAGGACTGCCGAAAGAGAGCCCATGGCTGGTCACGCGAGCTCTCTATCGCGTGATCTATGTTGGGCACTCGTGGATCTCTCTTGGAGTCTTAATCGGGCCCACATCAAGACCCTCTTGGGGCCATTTCTGTCCCCTACTGGAGCTCCAAGATGGCCGACAGAACAACCAAAGCTCGGTCACGCGGGAGCTCTTTCGCGTGACCGCTCTTGGGATCGCGTTTAAAACCCCCTGCTAAATTGGCCTAAGCTCGTTCACGCGAGCGCTCTTTCGCGTGACCGATGTTGGGACGGTCTTGGGGTCCTCTTGAACCCCTTTGGGACTCTCTCGCAGGCCCTAATGGGGCCACCTTTGGCTCGCATCGGGGCTCCAAGATTGCCGAAAAAGGGGTCAGTGAAGGAAGTATCCATCTTGGAAAGATATCGGAAGTTCGGAAGCCACGTAAGCCAACCTGGGACGTTCTCAGGCGCTTCGCCTGGGGCATTGATATGGCCCTCTCGGGTGCAGTCTGGGTTCCCACTGGGACTCCAAGATGACAGGAAGAGGGACCCTAGGTCGGTGACGCGGGCGCTCTGTCGCGTGACGACTGTTCGGGCCACCTCGGAACTCTCTTGGGGCGCTCTCGGGGCCCTCTTGGGGCCTTCTTGGGCGAGTCTTGGGCCCCCGAGCTGAGCGAAAGAGAGGCCCAAGGTCGGTCACGCGAGAGCTCTTTCGCGTGACCGATGTCTTCTGGGAGCCTCCTAGGCCGTCATGGGAACTTCTACGCGATGACAGCCCAACAGGCGAACATACGAAGAATATACGTTTTCCCACAGGAATGAAACGATGTTGGCTCCTTGCGGCTCTCTTTAGAGCCCTGTTGGGGGTCGCTTGGGGTGTCTTGGAGGCTTCTGAAGCTAATCTTGGAGACCATGTTGGGCGTCTGGCAGCGATTTTCGGACGTCCTGGGTCTGTTTGGGAGTTTCTTGGTGTTTCCTTGGCGCCTTCTCGCAGTCTTCTGTGAGGCTTTCGGGCTCCCCGAGATCCCCGGAGCCCACGTTTGCGAACGTCTTGGGCCCTTCGTGAGCCGTGCCGACAGCGAAAAAAAACAATGTGTTAAAAATGTATGTTTTACAAAGAGAATGAAGCTATTTTGGCCGCTTGAAACTGTATTTGGGGCCCTATTTGGTGTCGCTTGGAATGTCTTGGGGACTTCTGAAAGTGTCTTCGAGGCCATGTTAGGCGTCTAAGAACGACCTTCGGGCGTCTGGCGTCTGTTCTGGAGCCTCTTGGACCCTCCTTGACGCCGAAACCCTGTAAAATCACAGGGAAAATGAGCCCCGGAGCCCACATTTGCGGTCGAGGTCCCGGCCCCGGGCCCCCGGACCCGGTGCGCCGTTATATGTATACTACTACACTTAACTAATCCACTTAACGAGTACACTTAACTAACACTTAACTAATACTCATACATTCACTAATCCACTTAACTAATACACTTAATAGTACACTTAACTAATTGCAAGCACCACCGTGCACTTACAGCCACCACGGCACCGTACACTAACAGCAGAGTTTCGAAGAGAAGAGGGCGAGATGGGGGAGGAGGAAGCCGACAGGACGAACGAAAGGGAGGGAGGAGGGTAGCGTCGAGGAGGAGAATGGGATAATGCGGATCGGGGGAGGTGGAGGGGGAGATCACGGATGATTAGCGGGAGAGCAGGCTTCTGGTACCCCCTTTGCGTGCCCACACGCGTGAAAACACATGCCGAAAACTGGGCCGCTTCACGCACGTTCGACAGGTACCCTTCTTCGCGCATGCATCTTTACGTGTGAAGTATTCTCTGGCGTCTTGGCGCCAACACGCGTGTAAACATGTGCGAAGTGCACGCGCGCCCGACGTATATTGGGTACCCCTCTCTGCGCTCCTGTTTTTACGCGTGGAGAGTCCGACGTCTGCTGCTCGACGCCCCTCCGGTCTAGGGGCAAAGTCCGTTGAGTGTTCTGTTCCTTTTGTTCCTCCTCCTCCTCCTTCTCCTCCTCCTCCTCCTCTCTGCGCTGCAGCGCCGTCGCCTTGCACGCGCTCGCCCGCGAAGGCGGTCGGGGGCGACCGTCAGAGGCTTGTTTTCCCTTTCGGTCTGGGTCAGGGGCTGCGGCTCGCAGGCTGGAGGTTTTTTCCTCAGAACACAGGTCACACAGAAGGCTCCACGAACAGCAAAAACACAAAGAGAACCTTGGGCCCGTGCCCTCGTTGGGGCGAAGATGTGCCGGGAACATGTGAGAGCAAAGCAGGTGTGCGCGTGCCAGGCGCATGCTGCACATCTCGGGTGAAGGTCTACAGAGGTGCTCAGAGCCCTCCCACCACACGCATGCCGGATACGCCCCTTCGCGTCTGCATTTTGACGCGTGACGAATTCGCCAGCCGTGCGTGCACGTGGGATGCCCACCCTCCGCGCACGCGCTTTCGACTTCCTGGGATCGGAGGCCTGCTGCTCGACACCCCTTTTGGTCTGGGGCCAGGGGCCCGACGGCACACGGTGCCTTCGAGGCGCCAGTCCTGTGGCTGCCGCGCCGCGAGCCGCTCGGGCAGATGATGGGCGCTGCGCCCCGTGGAGGAAGCATCGGCCCCCGACTCGCCAGACGGAGGGGGAGCGAGAGGGGTGGAGCGACCGCCCGCTGCGGTGGCGAGGCTGGCGGGCGGCGCGGAGGCCACGGGGTCGGCAGTGCGGACGCTTGAGCGTAAGCCGCCCGCGCGAGGTCGCGCGTTGGCGCCGCCTCTGTGAGGGCACCGTGCCGCGTTGGCGGCCCGCCTGAGGCATCGCGCAGTTCGCCATGCACTTCTCATACCTTCAATGTCGTGGCTTCTTCGAAGCACGAACGGGGCCTCTTGGGATGCCTCGAGGCCTTTTGGGGTCTCATACTTCAACGTCGTGGGCCTCTTGGGATGCCCGTCGGGGGCTTCTTGGAAAGCTCCTCGGGGCTTTTGGGGGTCTTCTCGGGTGCACATCTCGGGGGCCTCGCAGAGGGTGGCCATCTCGGGGCATGAGGCTCGAAATGACAGTTTGTATTCCCCCTCTTAGGTACCTCTTGGGGTTCTCTTGGGCTATCTTGGGACCCTACTTTGAAGCCCTCTTGGGCCGTCTTGGAACCATGGGCGGCGTTGTGGGCCGTTTCGAGACGATCTTGAGGGCCTCGTGGGCCGTCTGGGACGGTGTGCAGACGAAAAAAGAGTATGCTAAAACTTTCTGTTCTCCGCAGGGAGTGGGCCGATTTTTGCCTCTTGAGGCCTTCTCGGCGATCCGCTGGGAGCACTCCTGGGCTGTCTGAGGGGCCAGGAGGGCCATCTTGGAGCCATGTTGGACCGCTGTGGGGCTGCCCTGGGCCGTCTTGGGCCCTCTTGGGGCCCTTTTGAGCCGTCGGGGCTGCCGAGGAAATTGGATTTGGAGTCTCCGCGGGCCCTGGAGGTGCGTTGTCGAGCGCGTACCGCCCGCGTGGGGGGGGGTTCTGAAACTGGATTTGTGGTTCCCAGGGAGATGGAAAGAGGGAGACGGGCACCCAAATGTCTCACACACCTTTTCACCTCCAGCATGCGGGGGTCGGCGGATTGTCCCAGGGCGGGCCACCCCGATGCTGAACATGTACCGAAACTTTTGTAGATGTTTTTCGCGACGCGAGGGGGCTTCGAGATCGGGGGTCGAACATCGAACTCAGGATCTTTCCATGGGTGCCGTCTGGCCACCAGGGCCTGCAACCCTCCCGAAGCCCGAGATTCGAATTTGAACCAGAATTTCGAGGCGAACCAAGCCGTGACGATGAGGGGTTCCCAGACGGACCAAAAAGGGGCAACAAATCACCAAACTTAGACTTTCGAGCCTCGATCCTCGATCCTTCGTCCTTCGTCGCTTAGGTGGCCGCGGCGCTCCTGGAGGGCACCCCGCTGCACCTCGATCATCGATTTTGAGCCTCGATTCGCGACCCTTCGTCTTTTGACCCTCGATCGTCGTCGTTCTGCGTCGCCCAGATGGCCGCGGCGCCCCTGGAGGGCGCCCCGCCGCAGCAGCAGCAGCCCACCGGCGCGGTGGTGCCCCGGCGCGAGAGCAGCCAGACCCAGGCCGCGTGGTCGTCGTCGTCGCCGCCGCCGCCGCTGCCGCCGCCGCCGTCGTCGTCGTCGTCGTCGTCGTCCTCGTCGTCGTCGTCGTCGTCGTCGTCGTCGTCTTCGTCGTCATCGTCGTGGTCGTCGTCGTGCTCGTGGCCGTGGTCGTTGTCGTTGTCGTGGTCTTGGTCGTGGTGGTGGTGGTCGTCGTCGTCGGCGGCGTCGTCGTCGTCGTCGTTGTCGTCGTCGTCTTCGTTTTCGTCCCTCAGATCTGACCGTCGAGGCAGAACCAAACGCGTCGGCCTTACGGTCTCGCCTGGGACCCCCCCCAATTTACGCAGGATTCGCGATCTTGCTGCTCTGGATCGGTGCTCTCGCCCAGGACTCCCTTACAATTTACTCAGGAGTCGCACTCTTGCCTTAGACCTCTTCACACTTCACGAACTAATCGTGATTTACTGTCCCGTTCCTCCGGCCCGCCCGGCAGGGCCCGCCCGCCCGACCCGCCCGCTAGGGTCCTCCCCCCCGGGCTCGTTCGACGCGCAGGTTAGGATCCGCCCGCCCGACCTGCCCGTTATGGTCCGTCCGCTTGCGTGTTTGAAAGCTATAAGCCCCCCGCCCGATCCCAACGCGGTCAAGGCTGCCAAGGAGAAGCTGGAGCAGGCAGCCGCCAAGGGTGCCGGCATAGACCAGCCTTGTCTTCGACAACCTCAATCTCCAGAGGAGTCGCCTGGTTTGGAGTGTTGCTCCGTTGAGTGCAGTTCAGTGCGACGACGTCCACAGCGTGGTCAGCAACGCAGGTGCAAGCGCATGGCCTGATGGGATCAGGCTGTGCGCCTACCTCTATCCTTGCCAAGATCTGCTTGCTGGGTTTGCTCGCAGAGTCGCCTACGACTACAATCGCTGCCCGCCCGTTGCCGCCCGCCCGCCCGCCCCGCCCGTTCGGGTCCGCTCGCTCGACCAGCCCGTCGGGGTTCGCCCGTCCTGCCCGCGGGTCTTTCCTTGTCGGGATTCATCCAGGAGATCAGGACAGAGAGAAGCATCTCAAGGGGGGTAGTCGAGGGCTCGAGGTATACATGTTGAGAAACACGGCGCACTGAAGAGCGACCAGTATCAACACTACATTGGTTGTGGTGGCTTATCAGCATGACGTTCACGATTACGATGTTGATAATGACAGCGTTGATGAAGTGGACGAGGATGATGCTGATGCTAACTCAGATGGTGACGGTGACGGTGACGGTGGTGGTTGCTGTGATGATGCTGCTGCTGATGATGATGAAGCTGATGCTGATGATGATGCTGCTGATGATGATGAGGATGATGATGATGCTGATGATGAAGATGATGATGATGATGATGATGATGATGATGATGATGCTGATGATGATGATGATGATGATGGTGATGATGATTATGATAATGTTGAATGATGATGCTGCTGATGATGCTGATGATGATGCGGATGATGACCTTTATGATGATGATGCTGATTCTGATTATGATGCTGATGATGCGGGTTTTGGTGATGATGCTTCTGCTAATGATGTTGATAACGATGATGATGAGTCTGATGATGATGCTGATGCTGCTGATGATGCTGATGATGCTGATACTGATGCTGTTGCTGATGATGCTGATGACGATGATGATGCTGATGCTGATGCTGATGCTGCTGCTGATGATGATTTGTGATGATGCTGATGAGGATGCGGATGATGATGATGATGATAATGATGATGCTTTTGATGGTGATAATGATGAGTCTCATGCTGCTGATGATGATGATGATGCTGATGATACTGATGATGATTACGATGATGATGATGATGATGATGATGATGATGATGATGATGATGATGATGATGATGTTGATTCTGATGATGCTGATGATGATGGTGATGCTGATGATGATGCTGATGATGCTGATGATGCTGATGCTGATGATGATACTGCTGATGATGATGCTGATGATGACGATTATGATGATGATGATGTTGCTGATGACGATGCTGTTGATGCTGATACTGCGGATGACGCTGATGCTGACGGTGATGGTGGTGATGATGATGATGATGATGATGATGATTATAATGCTGATGCTGCTGCTGCTGCTGATGATGCTGACGATGATGCTGATGCTGCTTCTGATGATGCTGATGACGATACTGATGATGATGGTGATGATGCTGATGATGAGGATGCTGCTGTTGCTGCTGATAATGATGATGATGATGATGATGAGGATGAGGATGGGGATGATGATGCTGATGATGATGATGATGATGATGATGATGACGATGACGATGACGATGATGATGCTGATGATGCTGATGATGCTGCTGCTGATGATGATTTGTGATGATGATGATGCTGCTGATGATGATGATGCTGATGACGATGCTGATGCTGCTGATGATGATGCTGATGAGATGATGATGGTGATGCTGATGATGATGATGATGATGGTGGTGGTGGTGGTGATGATGATGATGATGATGATGATGGTGGTGGTGGTGATGATGGTGGTGGTGGTGATGATGCTGATGCTGATGCTGATGCTGCTGCTGCTGAGGAGGAGGAGGAAGAAGAAGAAGAGGAACACTAATACTCATAATAATAAGAATACGAATCATAATAATCAGAAGACAAATCAGAAGAATAATACGAAGAAGACTCAAAAAAGTAATATGAAGAATAATAGTGCGAAGAAGAATACTAATAATAAACATAATACTAAGAGTAGTAATAAACAGAACACGATCAAGAAGACGAATAATAATATTTTTTAGCATAATAATACTACTACTAATAATAATAACCCATAATAACAATAATAACCATCATCACAATAAGAATATGAATAGTAATACTAATACCAATAAGCAGAATAATAAGAATAAGAGGAGGAGGGGAAGGAGGAGGAGGAGGAGTAGGAATGGTGGAGGAGGGGTACCAGAGAGATGTGGATCAGGGGAACACGTGTAGTCTGGGCAACCACTTGGCTTCATGGAGAGACGACGGTGAGATGCTGAGTGGAAGTCGGTAGTCAGGGCCAGAAAATGCCAGGTCCCCCCTCATAAGTGTTGGGTTCCATCACCATTTTGCACCGACGATTTAATTTGCGTGTCCAGAGAGGCTTGCAGAAGACTGGTCAAAGCTAGGCTTCAGACCAGGCCTCCGGCTTCTGCCCTGCAAGGCAGGGCAGTGATCTCCTCCCCTGCGGACATCGTTCGAAGCGTCTCCTGGTCGGGCTCTCCGCGTGTGGTGCCCAGGCCCGCAGGGGAGGGTGGGGTGGTGTGACTTTGCGCGGGCGGGGGCGATATCCTTGACGGCATAAGCCGCCGTGTGCGCCACGCCTGTAGGCAGCGGCACCCGTTCCCCGCTGGTGTCCTGCTCCCGCTGTCGCCCTTGCCGCTCCTGCCAGAACACCCCTCCTGGGAATTCAGCACCGCAAATCAACGTCAGTGTTGCGACCTGGTAGTCCTAAGTCGTGCTGGGGTATCATTCCTGGAACGTCAGCCATAAGACTCTATGAACTTGTGGCAACATTTTGAAACGGATGCACGCGGCGCTATGTCGAGGGCCACACTGTGAAAATGAACCGCCCTCCATCCGTGAAATCCTTCCAAACTTTACACGGATGCGCGCGGCGGTATGTCGGGGGCCACATTGTGAAAAGGAACCGCCCTCCATCCGTGAAGGACACGGATGTGCGTGGCGCAAAGGCGAGGGCCACATTGTGAAAAGGAATTGCCCTTCATCCGTGAGCTCCTCTAGACTTCATTCAGGACGAATGTGCGTGGCGCTAAGGCGAGAGCCAGACAGTGCAAAGAACCGCCCTCCATCTGTGAATCTTCCAGACTTTTAAGACGGATGTGTGCGGCGCTAATGTGAGATCTACCGTCCTGCATCCGTGAGACCCATGCAGACGCACTTTGGAGACGAATGTGCTCGGCGCTAAGGCGAGAACAACATTTTGAAAACCACCCGTTCTCCATCCGTGAAACTCTTTAAAAGGTTCAGCTTCAGGGTCATAAGATGTGAGGAAGTCTCAGGTGAAACGCCCGGCCCGCCCTACCGACACGTCTCGGGGTGCGACAGGGCTGAGTTTTCTATAAGGACAACAGATGGATGAGGTGGAGGAGGATGAGGAGGACGAGGAGGAGGCAGGAGGAGGAGGAGGAGGAGGAGGAGCAGGAGGAGGGGAGGAGGAGGATGAGGAGGAGGAGGACCTTTCCCCCTGTGCCGCCCAGGGCCTCGCCCTCGCGAAGCCGCGCCGCACGGCCCCCGCGGCGGAGCCAGGGATCGCCCCCCCCCCCCCCCCCCGCGAGCGCGGCCCTGCCCGCTCGGACCGCCGCTGGAGGCTGGCCGGCCTGGACCCCTTCGAGTCGTGGAGAAATCACCACTGCGAAGAGTTTGTCGGGGGCTTCGTCCAAGACGGGGGTGAGAACCAGGGTGGTGTGGATATCATGGCCTCCCAGGTTTTATGTGTTCACTTACCTTACCCATATTTTCGTGTCATTTGTTTCTAAGCATTATGATTTCTCGTCTTCTTCTTCTTCTTCTTCTTCTCTACTTTTTCCATTAAATCCTCGATTACGACTGTCTGGGGGGGTTAGTGTTTTTTTTCTCCAGTTTTCCTGTCTTCTGTTCCGCCTACTATATTGCGGCGGCCCGCCGATTTGGTCAACTGGACGTTTTTTGCCTCAGGGATACATCCGGGCTGGACTCCAAGCCCCCTCCCCCCCGCGTCAAAGCACCGCGGTCTAGCACGCATGAGGAGTTCGACACAATCTAGGTTGACATTACAGTGACACGTTCTAATTCGTGCTCCTGACGAACCCGCCGCCGCCCTCCTTCCCTATCTTCCCCCACTCCTCGATCCCCTTCCCCCCTTCTCCCTCTCCCTCTTTCTCCTCCCCCTCCTGCTCCCCCTGCTCTTCCTGCTCCCCCTCCTCCTCCTCCTCCTCCTCCTCCTCCTCCTCCTCCTCCTTCTCCTCCTCCTCCTCCTCCTCCCGTCTCCTCTTCGCTCCGATGCCTCCAGTTCCTCCTCCCCCTCCCCCTCCTCCCGTCTCCTCCTCCTCCTCCTCCTCCTCTTCCTCGCGCTTCGCGATCTCACTGGTTCCACTGCCTCGTCTTCCTCCTCGCCCCCTTCTGGAGGCCTCCAGTGCCTCGCCCTCCTCCTCGCCTGCTTCGCCCTCCTCCTCGCCTGCCTCACTTGCTCCACTGCCGCGTCTTCCTCCCTGCGAGCCTTTTGGCTCAGGCACCGGCACCTCGCCCCGGCGCCACCACCCGTGCGGAGCCCGCCGCTCGCGCCCGCCTTCCCGCGAGATGCTGCGCCCCGCTCTGTCGGTGGTCCTCGCCGGGCTGCTGTGCCGGACCGCGCAGGGGAAGCTGGCGACAGGAGCGGCCGTCCGGGAGGACGAGGGCGAGCAGGGGGTTCGTCTCATACATCTCGCTTCTCATTTTTTCACTAATCCCCGCAGGGCTGAGCCGTGGGAAGGTGGCGGGACAGGTTTGCACGGCGACAACATCGTCCCTTACAGCCGTCAGCAGCAGCAGCAGCAGGGTGAGGCGAGGGCTGAGGGAGGACGGAGTATGCATGCAAGGAGGAGGGAGGAAGGATGAAGGAGGAGGGAGGGAAGAGGAGGGATGAGGGAGGAGGGGGGAGAGAGGAGGGAGGTGGTGGTGGACTCAGGCTTCAGCGCAGTCACGCATGTCGATGGCTCCAGGCTCTCGCCGAGCGCCAAGGTCCGCCTTGGCGCTCCTTCTCCGCCAGCGCTTCGGCTGGAACAGAGGAGAGAGCAGTGACACGGGTAGCCTCTATCCTCGAAGAGGACTGCCCAGCCTGCGATAATTGCTGGTTCACTCGCTGCTCACTCCGCCAGCGCTCTTCTGGATGGAGGAGGATCAACTGCCAGCAGGCAGCCTCACCCACAGCGGCGCCTCAAGCCCACTGGAGCGCAGTGCACCACCTCGTGGCTAAGGGACGTCATCGAGTTGGAAACAAGCCAAGGGCAAAGTTTCAAACACGTGGCAGGAGCGGAAAAGGGGGAAGGGGGCCAGTACCCTGCAACCCAGGGGCGTGTGGCCCCGCCAGGGTGGGCTCATCCCTCGAAGAGGACTGCCTGTGGCGCTGCGCCAGCCCTTCGGCCAGCATGGCAGCCAGGCCCTCGGGCATCGTCGTGGAATCCGGCCTGCTTCGGTGGGACACCTCCCTACCGAGCGAGACAGCGAGCAGCCTAAACGATTTGGGGTAGCTTGGCCTCCTTCGGACGGAAACCACCGAGTGAGAAAATAATGGGGGCCCTTATGACCTGGCTCTCAATGTCGACGGCCAGGCGCCCTAGAGGGAGCGAGCTCCTGGACTCCACGGCTGGGATCACCACCTCGGGCCAGAGCTGGTGAAGAAGAAGTGGGGCCTGTCTTTGGGGGCGACCTCCGAGTGGAGACTGACGAATTCTTCACGCTTCGCGTATCCCCACCAGCCCATCTCAAAACAGCAACTCTAGCGAAGCATGCCGACAGTCGTGTTTTTCAGGCGTGTTTCCGCCTGCCCCCGCATATCTCCCCAGTTCCTCCTTCCTCCCGCCTCCTTGTACATCCTCCTTGTGGTGGGAGCGGGAGAAGGACGAGGCGGAGGAGGAGGGAGAGAAAGCGCTCCTCGTGGTTTGAGTCGTTTGGGGTTTCTCGTCCTGGTGTGAGTCGTTCGGGCCCTTCTTCCTGGTGTGAGTCGTTCGGGCTCTTCGTGGTGTGAGTCGTTCGGGCTCTTCGTCCTGGTGTGAGTCGTTCGGGCTTCTCGTGGTGTGAGTTGTTCGGGCCCCTCATCCTGGTGTGAGTCGTTCGGGCCCCTCCTCCTGGTGTGACTCGTTCGGGCTCCTCGTGGTGTGAGTCGTTCGGGGCCCTCGTCGTGGTGTGAGTCGTTCGGGCTCCTCGTGGTGTGAGTCGTTCGGGGCCCTCCTTGTGGTGTGAGTCGTTCGGGTCGTGAGTCGTTCGGGCCCCTCGTCCTGGTGTGAGTCGTTCGGGCTCCTCGTGGGGCCTCTTAAGAGCCTCTTGGAGCCTCTTGGGGGCCTCTTGGGGGCCTCTTGGGGCCTCTTGGGGGCCTCTTGGGGCCTCTTGGGGCCTCTTGGGGCCTCTTGGGGGCCTCTTGGGGCCTCTTGGGGCCTCTTGGGGCCTCTTGGGGGAGGCCGGACCAGGAGGAGGAGGAGGAGGAGGAGGAGGAGAAGGAGGAGGAGGAGGAGGAGGAGGAGGAGGAGGAGGAGGAGGAGGAGAGGAGGAGGAGGAGGAGGAGGCGGAGGGAGGAGGAGGAGGAGGAGGGAGGAGGAGTAGGAGGAGGAGGAGGAGGAGGAGGCGGAGGCGGAGGAGGAGGAGGAGGAGGAGGAGGAGGAGGAGGAGGAGGAGGGAACTGGGAACTGGTGACGAGAAAGCGTCTGCTCACAGACACCACTCTACGGAAGGTGAAAGCCCCAGACGATCAGTCACCCAGTGAGGGACTGCCCAGTCTTGGGGTGCTTGCCACGTTGCAAAGCACTGAGGACTGACCTCCTGCTCTTGGGCAAGTCCTTGGGGTCAGGGCAGGGGGAGCTGAAGGCCTTCCCCACCCTGACAGACCCGTAGGCCCCGCACCGCCGACACCAGACGACCGTACCCGTGGCGGTAACGTCGTGTCCCCCAGGCGCGTGACACCACTCCGCGGAGCCCCAGCCTCGCCCTCGCGGGCAGGCACAGGCCCCACACGCGCAGTGCCTCCTCAGAGGCCGAAGACGCCGAGCCCCCAGGCCCAGCGCCAGCGAAAGCCCCAGCCAAGCCCCCAGCCCCAGCAGGCCCAAGCCTCGCAGCAGCAGGAGCGGGCCCAGCCGAGGCCCCAACCTCTTGGAGGCCTCTTGGGAGGCTCCTGGGGGCCTCTTGGGGCCATCTTGGGGCCTCTTGCGACCTCCTCTGAAGCGCAAAGGAGCGCTGCCCCATGAGAAGGACAAAATGAGCCCAAAACCTTCGTAAAATCAATGATTGTGCTATGAAGGAAGATGAGCGCGGCCCCCTCAGGAGGCCAAAATGGGGCCAAAACCGTAGTAACATCAATGTTATTTGCTTCAAAGAAGAGGAGAATGGCCAAACTCCCCCCCCCCTCGGGGCCACAATCCTCGTGAGGGTCGCCTTTTTTTGGCCCTCCCAGGCGTCGAAAAAGACCCCCCCGGCGACGCTCGGGAATCCCTCTCCAGGTCCAGGGGGAGGGGGTAGGGGGAGGGGTAAACCCCTCCCCGAAGGGGAAGAAGGGGGGTTGAGGACAGAGAGAGCTCGCTAAACCACTCACGCCCAAAGGGCTGGTGGGATTTACGTTTTGCGGACGATCTGATGCTTATTGCCACAACTCTTCGCCAGCTCAAAATCATGATGTGTGGTTTGCGCGCCGCGTCTGCGCGGCGTGGCTTGGACATCCACCCGGAAAAGGCAACGATTTTGAGCAACACGACGCGGGGCAGCGGTCGCCCCAAATCCACATCAGGTCAAGTTGGGGCATGGTTATAGACGTTGTACCTTTCGAAGATGCTGTGAAATATTTGGGAAGGCAGGTTCGTTTCGACTGGCCGCACAACGCAGATATCGACCATGTAATCCAGATGGTTTGGAAGCGCTGTATGAGCCAAAGGGCAGACCTCACAGTCAAGCGATTCTTTTGAATTCGCGACTCCGCCACTTCGACAGTACGGTGTCTGCAACGCTGCTGTATGGACATGTGGCGTGGGTACTGACGAATTGGAAAACAAGCTATGACGTACACAACGCAAAATGATTAGACTGATCGTCGGCAGCGGGAGGCTCATGCAAAGACATGTTCCGCATCGAGATCAGAAAGAGCGTGTTCTGCCGCTGCTGGCAGAAAAGGGGGGGGGGTCACTGGGCGTTTCCAAGTCTTTCCCCCCCCGTCTCGAAAACCAGGGGGGGTCACTACCAGTTCGACCCCCCCCCTCTCGCCAATTGCGACGGTGGTGGGGACTGGGGACAGTGGGACAGGGGTGGGGACAGTGGGGACAGTGGGTAGAGTGGGACCGTGGTGGGGACACAGGTGGGGACAGTGCGGACAGTGCGGCAGTGGTGGGGTGGGGCGCTGGTCGGGACAGTGGGGACAATGGTGGGAAGAGTGGGGACACTGGGACAGTGGTGGGGACAGTGGGGACAGTGGGACAGTGGTGGGGACGGTGGTGGTGGGGACAATGGTGAGGGGACAGTGGGACGGTGGTGGGAACAGTGGGGACTGGGACTGTGGTGGGGACGGTGGTTTTGCGGACAGTGGTGAGGGCGGTGGGGTGAGGACGGTGGTGGGACAACGGGACAGTGGTACAGTGGGGAGAATGGTGGGGACATTGGGGACAGTGGGGCGGTGGTGGGGACAGTGGGGACAGTGGGACAGCACAGTGGGACAGCGGTGGGGACAGTGGGACACTGGGGTCAGTGGGACAGGCGTGGGGAGTGGATGCAGTGGGGAGAATGGGACCGTGGTGGCGACAGAGGTAGGGACAGTGGGGACAGTGCGACAGTGGTGGGGGCACTGGTGGGGACAGTAGGACAATGGTGGGAAGAGTGACAGTGGGGACAGTGTGACAGTGGTGGGGACGGTGGTGGTGGGGACACTGGCGAGTGGACAGTGGGGCAGTGGTGGGGACAATGGGGACAGTGGGACGGTGGTGGGGACGGTGGTTTTGGCGGACAGTGGTGAGACAATGGGACAGTGGTACAGTTGGGACAGTGGTGGGGACAGTGGGTGCAGTGGGGAGTGGTGGGAACTGTGGGACAGCTCAGTGGCACAGTGGTGGGGACATTGGAGACAGTGGGACAGTTGTGGGGATAGTGGGGACAGTGGTGGGAACAGTGGGAACAGTGGGACAGTTGTGGAGACGGTGGTGGTGGGGACAATGGTGGTGGCGGTGGTGAGGACGGTGGTGGGGACCCGGAAGTCGTTTGCTGGCTGCGAATGTGGGGGGGGATTGAACCGGTAGTGGCCCTTCTTCTGTTTTCTGGAGGGGGGTGTTCGAAGCGGTAGTGCCCCCCCCGGTTTTCCAGAGGGAGGGGGGGGGTTTGCCGGGGAGAGGGAAGAGGGGGCGGGGGAAGGGGTTCGAGCAGGGGTGGGTGGGATTTTTGCAGGGGGGCGGGGGGGAGACCCCCAGGTTCCGGAGGAAGACGGGGGGGAATTATCCACAGTAAAACGGCGGTGGGTTGCGTTTTTTCCGAGATCATGATCCCCCATCCAGCGGCGATTCGCCCTCTTTTTCTTATAATCATCGTCTACGGCTTCGTCTTTTGCGACGCTCCGGAACACAGCGCCGAAAGATGCGGAGGAGGCGCTGGAACCTTGGATTGATTGGAACAAACGCGTGACACGGGAAGCAGAAAACAGTACGAACATTTCATTTGCATTATTGGGTCGGTTCACGCAAAGACGCTGCCAACTCATGGGTTCGCCGCATGCTAGGGGCGGAAAACTCATGGACACGACGGGTGTACATGTGGGACCCAAAGCACTTGGTCAGACGCCCGGTTTGCCCCCGCAAGCGCTGGGCAAACACGCGCAACTGAGGGGCTGAGGCCCCGCGCGCCTCCCTCCACGGGACGGCGTCCGGGCCGACGGTGCGCGCTTCGCTTCGCTTCGCCGTCGGCATCGTCGAAGTAGGGGCGGCTGTTCCGGAGCGCAACGATCATGTCGATGCGAGCGGCAGTCTGGGCAAGCTGCCGCAAGGCGACACGAACGGCCGTCTTGGAGGATGAGGACGAGCACGTGGAGGCCAGGGAGGAGGGAGGACGGAAGGCGTAAGGAAGAAGGAGGGAGGGAGGAGGAAGGAGGAAGGAGGAAGGAGAAAGGAGGAGGGAGGATGGAGGAGGGAGGGAGGGAGGGAGGGAGGGAGGGAGGGAGGGAGGGAGGGAGGGAGGAGGAGGGAGGAGGAGGAGGAGGAGGAGAGGAGGAGGAGGAGGAGGAGGAGGAGGAGGAGGAGGAGGAGGAGGAGGAGACGGAGGAGGAGGAGGAGGAGGAGGAGGAGGAGAAGGAGCAGGGTAATGATGGGGTAAGAGGAAGGGGAGGGGGGAACAGAGGAGGACGAGGAGGAGGATGAGGATGAGGACCAGGAGGAGACTGGGAGAGGAAGAGGATGTTGTGGATGGTGATGATGATGCTGATGTGGCTGACGCTGATTATGATGATGGTTATGGGATGATGATCCTGATGATGTTGATGATGATGGTGATTCTGCTGATGATGATGACCATGATGATGCTGCTGATGCTGATGGTACTGATCATGATGATTCGGATGCTGATGATGATGGTGATGCTGCTGTTGACGACGATGATGCTGATGATGCTGATGATTATGACGTTGATGCTGATGATCATGCTGATGGTGGTGGTGGTGATGCTGATGATGGTGATGCTGGTTCTGGTGCTGAGGCTGATTACTATGCTGCTGATGATGCCGATGATGCTGCTGATGATGATTTTGACGATGATGATGAAGATGAAGATGAAGATGAAGATGAAGATGATGATGAAGATGAATATGAAGATGAAGATGAATATGATGATGATGATGATGATGATGATGATGATGATGATGATGATGATGATGATGATGCTGATGCTGATGATGATGATGATGATGATGATGATGATGATGGTGATGATGCTGCTGCTGATGATGATGATGCTGATGATGATGGTGATGATGATGATGATGATGATGATTCTGATGATGACGATGATGATGAGGATGAGGATGATGATGCTGCTGCTGCTGGTGATGATGTTGATGATAATGCTGATGATTGTGATGATGATACTGCTGCTGATGAAGCTGATGATGATGATGATGATGATGATGATGATGATGATGATGATGATGATGATGATGATGATGATGATGATGATGATGATGACGATGATCATACTGATGATGATGCTGTGTGTGTGATGCTGATTATGCTGCTGATGATGCTGCTGATGTTGTTTGTGGTGATTATTCTCCAACTAGTCTTGCCCTAAATGAGTCCTACCTCAAACCCTACTAATTCGTCCGTTGCCCCCCCCACGAATTCCTATGCCCCCACCCGTAATTCCTATGGCTATGGCTATACCTATGCCTACGCCTCTCCCCTAACTCCTACGCCTACGCCTGTGCCTATGCCTATGCCTATGTCTATGCATAGCCTCTGAGCGCTCTTATGCCTATGCCTATGCCTGTGCCTATGCCTATGCACCACCTCTGAGCGCTCCTCCGCCTATGCCCATGTTTGCTTGCTTGCGCGCTTGCTTGCTTGCTTGCGCAATTGCTTGCTTGCTTGCTTGCTTGCTTGCTTGCGCGCTTGCTTGCTTGCGGAGTTGCGATTTGAGTCGTCTAATCTAATTGGAGTCAGCGCTGGCTGATATTCAGATGCTGATGCTGGTTACGATGCTGATGCTGATGAGGCTGATGACGATGCTGATCATGCTGATGATGTTGATGATGATGATGCTTATGATGATGCTGCTGATGCCGCTGACGATGCTGATTATGATGCTGATACTGATATTGATTTCTGTGATGCTGATGCCGATGATGCGGATGACAAATTATGCTGATGCTGGTGTTGCTGATGATGATGATCTTGGGATGATGATGATGAAAAGGATGATGATGACGATCGGATGCTGCTGATGATGATGATGGACGGTTATGATAATGATACTGATGATGCTGCTGCTGATGATGATGATGATGATGCCGACGATGATGATTATGATGATGATGATGATGATGATGATGATGATGAGGATGATGATGATGATGATGTTGACGATGCTGATGATGATGCTGACGATGATGCTGCTGATGATGATACTGATGACTGTGTTGTTGTTGATGTTGCTGCTGCTGCTGACGACGACGATGATGCTTCTGCTGATGATGCCGACGACGAGGGAGGAGGAGGAGGAGGAGGAGGAGGAGGAGGAGGGCCAGGGCGGAGGCGGCGACGACGACCATGATAATGATGTTGTAGTTTTTGTTGAGCTCTGACTTAAAACAATCGTTGCTCGGTTTTCACTGTCTGGGGCCCATCGGTGCTTTTCAAGCGTAATCCTCCCTCAATGGTACCTCTTCCTCAGGAGGAGCTCGAATAGGTGGAATGCGACGGAAGAGGAGAGTGTGGAGGACGAGGATGATGCTGATGCTGATGCTTCTGATGATGCTGACGACATGGATGAGGATGAGGATGATGAGGATAATGACGATGATGATGATGATCATGATGATCATGATGACGATGATCTGATGATGATGATGGTGATGATGACGACGATGGTACTGATTATGATGATGATGATGATTCTGCTGCTGCTGCTGCTGCTGATGATGATGATGATGATGATGACGGTGATGGTGATAGTGATGGTGATGGTGATCGTGATGACGCTGATGCTGATGATGATGACCATGATACTGATGCTGCTGATGATGGTGATGATGATGATGATGAGGAGGAGGAGGAGGAGGAGGAATGCGAGGGAGAGGGGAACGGGGGAATGTTTGTGCAGTTATATTTTCTATGTGCTTTCATAGGGCCCAGGTGGTTCATCCTTTTCCTTCTCTTTTTCATCTTCCTCTTTTCCTTATTCCTCCAACCCTTCTCTTTCTTCTTTCTCGCCCCCTCATTCTTGTCCTGGCTTTCCTCCTTCTCTGTCATTTTTCTCAATTTGCTTTTTGTTTTCGTCCTCCGTTTTGCGACCCTCACACTCTGTTGTTATCCTCTTTCTTCTTCTTATTCTCCTTCTTCTTGTTTTTCTTCCCTCCTGTCTCGTCTCCGCCAGTGCTGAATCACAGCGCCGACAAGAAATGTACTCTGCAACCGTTATCGCGAGTGTTGAACGAAGTGATCGTTGCTTTAACTCTGACCTGGCAGGTGGGATGGAGCGCTCGACGCACGTTGGTGGCAACACAATCTGATCAGGAGTCCTCCATAGGTCTCCAGATGCCCCCAGCAGACGTCCCAGAGGTTTTGGACACCTCTGGACCTTGGAGGCCCAGGAAAACGTACCGGGGCGCACAAAACTCCGACCCTCATCATCGATCCTTTCCCTCCAGGCCGCCCAGATGGGGCGATGTGGCTCCGACCTTCCCCATCGCGACGTCGCCGATACATCGGCCATGCGGCGCAACCCTCAGACCCCATCCGCTCTGGCCCTACTTGGGCGGTCCCCACTCCTGACGGCAGGAACGGTCCGCGTCGGTGGCCAGCAGGAGGCCGACCGGTGGAGATACCTCAGCAAGTTCGGCTACACCATCGGCGCCGGGATCTACGAGGTGCGCGTGCGGAGCCCGCCGGACGCACCTGGTGCCAGCGAGGCCCCGAGGGTGGACCTGCAGCTCTTCCTCGACGAGGAGTGGAGCGAGGCGGGTGACGCAGGGCGGGGATCGAGGCTCGAGGAGGATCTAGGCTTAAGTCGGGCCTGTCCCTCTACAGGGGGAGTATCCAAACATAGTAAAAAATAGTCAGGGGACAATTTTTTCACTATCCTTGGGTATGTTTTGAATATTTTTGGAGTATCTTTAACGTTTCGTCCAGAATCCCCCTGTAGGGGGACACGCCCGATCTAAATCTAGGCTTTTGGATGCTTCTGGCTCCCCTTGGGGCGTCCAGAGGCCTCCGAAGGACCTCCAGAGACTTTCACAGACCCTCGGGGGCGCGTGGAGAGCCCAGAGTTAAGCCGGGCGTGTCCCTCTACAGGAGGAATATTCAAAAATAGTTTCAACATTGCCTGGGGACGATTTTCGGACCATCTTTGATAATTTTGGAATATTTTTAAATCCGCCTGTAGGGGGACACGCCCGACCTCAGCCCAGAGGCCTTCGGGCCGTGGTCTGCCAACCATCCACCTCACTGATCTAGGCCGTGCCGATCCAGAGTCCAGGATCGGTGTGTATGTCTCCCTGGTCAGGGCTCAGGTCGGCGGCGAGAGAGGGGGGAAAGTGAGAAGGAAAAGACCTTCTCAGAAGGTTCGGAAGTTCGCCGGCTTTTTGAGGAGTTTTCTTAATCACAGAAACTTCTTAGAAGGCGCGAGGGCTTCTGAGAAGTCCCGCCGCCTTCTGAGAAGGCCTTCCCCTTCTCATTTTCCCTCCTCGCTCGCCGCCGATCAGGGTGGGCCTGGCGAACATCGGTGGCGCGGATGGTCGGTGTCCCCCGACGGATGCCGAGGGCCAGCTCTACGCGCAAGCTGCACGCGCAAGGTCGCGCGAGAGCGGCCTCTTTGCCGCTAGGGGTGCCGCGCAAGCGGCTCGTGGGCCAGCGCGTCAGGCCGCTCAGTCCTCGCGAGGTGGTCCTCTCTCCACCACCGAGGCGGAGGCGCTGCCTCCCTGCGAGAGGGCGGCCAAGAGCCGCAGCGCGCAGCGCCCGCGGCCCGGCGCAAAGCCTGGCGAGTGGGGCGCGTGGACCAAGGGCCAGGTCGTGCAGCAGGTGTCGGGGGCGGCTCTCAAGAGGGGGTGGGAACTGAGGAGCGTGTGGATGTCATTGCCGGGGCCGCGCGATCTCCCAAATTTCAGGGCCCCCTTCTTTCAGCACCGTCCCTGGCCCCCGCCCTCGTCCGCGTACGTGCCTCGGCCCATGATGCGCTGACCCCCCTCTTCGCCTTCTTTTTCGGCGCACCCGAAGGTGCGCTCGCACATATGGTACTTCGCTCTGTCGGGCTGCGCGGAGGAGCGAGTCCAGGACCTCGAGTTCGAGATCCGAATGCGCCAGGCTGATCGCTCCGAGCTGGGAGCCGAGATGCGGTTCATGCCCATCTTGGCGGCGCCCACAAGGGGGTGCCGCGAGGGGGTCGGGCTGCTAGGAGGGTGGCGAGGCGTCTAACAAGGCGGGCGGCCTCTTAGAAGCCCGCCCAGCATCCCGGAAGGCTTCTTAGACGCCTCTGGGCGCTTTGACAAGGCCCCCGCCGCCTTCTAGAATTAAGTCGGGCCTGTCCCTCTACAGGGGGGATATTGAAAAATAGCCAAAACATAGTAGGGGAACTTTTTTTTGGGGGGGGAACCATTTTTTATGTTTTTACCTAACAGCGTTTGCTGATAGGTTGCTAGTAGGGTCAAAAGAGAGCATCATGACTCCTCAGGGGGGTCTGGGCGGGTGCCGGGGAGGAGAACCGGGAATCGTTTTTCGCCAACAGTCACACACTTCGTGCTCTTCGACCTCCCAGAACTCCATTCCCGGGCCACATTCTGGAGAACCGGGAACAGAGCCGGGCTCGTTTTTCGTCAACAGTCACACACTTCGTGCTCTTCGACCTCCCAGAACTCCATTCCCGGGCTACATTTTGAGTGCCCGGAGCCAACTGTAGGCCACTTCGTGCTCTTCGAGTTCCCAGAACTCCATTCCCGGGCCACATTTTGGATGCCCGGAGCCAACTGTAGGCCACTTCGTGCTCTTCGACTTCCCAGAACTCCATTCCCGGGCCACATTTTGGATGCCCGGAGCCAACTGTAGGCCACTTCGTGCTCTTCGACTTCCCAGAACTCCATTCCCGGGCCACATTTTGGATGCCCGGAGCCAACTGTAGGCCACTTCGTGCTCTTCAAGTTCCCAGAACTCCATTCCCGGGCCACATTTTGAATGCCCGGAGCCAACTGTAGGCCACTTCGTGTTCTTCTAGTTCCCAGAACTCCGTTCCTGGGCTACATTTTGAATGCTGAGGCAGGCTGATGCTGCGGCCGAGGCAGGCTGAGGCTGAGGCAGGCTGAGGCTGAGGCCGAGGCTGAAGGCAGACTGAGGCTGAGGCTGAAGCAGACTGAGGCTGAGGCTGAGGCAGGCTGAGGCTGAGGCTGAGGCAGGCTGATGCTGAGGCAGGCTGAGGCTGAGGCTGAGGCTGATGCAGGCTGAGGCTGAGGCAGGCTGAGGCTGAGGCCGAGGCTGAAGGCAGACTGAGGCTGAGGCTGAAGCAGGCTGAGGCTGAGGCTGAGGCAGGCTGAGGCTGAGGCAGGCTGAGGCTGAGGCTGAGGCAGGCTGAGGCTGAGGCTGTGACTGCGACTGCCGTTGCCGCTGCGACTGTCATCGCGAATGCGACTACGACTGCGAGAACAGCAGAATTCTACAACTGGATTTTCATCTGAATCTTAAGGGGAATGCTTTCAGATATGCTTCTACACATCGCTGTTAGGTTGCTTTGCCGGGATAATTTTATTTTCTCCATTTTTCGTCCAAACTGCGCCTGTAGGGGGACATGCCCGACCGAATCCTAGAACTCCCACCCCCCCTCGCGCCACCCCCTGGTGAGCGCCGTATGCCGTCGTGAGCATGCTCCTCCTTGGCGCAGTCACGGTTTTCTCGGCGGGTCTCGGCAGGAGCTGCGCGGCGGCGAGGGCCGCCGCCGGCGGCGTGCACCCGGTCATCCGGGCGCTCGTGGCCGCAGTCGCGTTGCAGTGGGCGGCGCTGCTATGCGAGGTCCTGCACCTCTGCTCCTACCAGGGCAACGGCTTCGGCGCGCCCGTTGCCGACGCCCTCTCGGGGGTGCTCGATATGCTCAGCCAGGTGGTCATCGCAACGCTGCTCGTCGCCATCGCGCACGGTTACTGCCTCACGTGCGCGCGGGCGCGCGAGCTGCCGGGCCTCTTGCCCATGTCCGCCGTGGTGGCGGCGGCGCACGTGGCGCTCGTGCTCCTCGACAAGCTCTGGGGGGAGGCCTCGCACGAACACCACGAGACGGGGGGCGCGCTCGGCGTCGCGATGGTCGCGATGAGGCTGGCGCTCTTCGCGCGGTTCTCTGCCGGGATCCGCGCGCTCGTGGGACGCGTGAGCCCGCAGCTGCAGCGCTTCGCTCGCCTGTTCGGGGTCGCCGGGGCGGCGTACCTCCTGAGCCACCCGGTGCTCTTCCTGTTGGCGCAGGCGGTGGCGCCCTACCTGAGACACCCGCTGCTGCAGGTCGGGCTCCAGGGCGCGCAGGCGTCGGGCGTCGACAGAAGTCCCTCCCCTGGGCCCCAGGAGCCCCCCCCCAGCCTTCGTCCACTCAGGGGCGCCCGAGGACCCCGCTGGGCCTCGTGGGGGTGCGCTCGGAGGCTGCGGGGCCTCTCTCGAGAGCTTCGCGGGGCCTCCTCGGGCCATGGGTGGTCTCCTGCTGCACTGGGGCGGCACCGCCTCCGCTCAGCATCGCGAGGGGCACTTCTGGCATATAATGGGCTTGTTTTCCACCACCACCACTACCATAAGTTGGGGGGGGAAGGAGGTGGAGGGTGAGGAGGAGGAGGAGGAGGAAGAAGAAGAGGGGGAGGAGGACCCCTTCCCCCCTCCAACTCATGGTGGTGGTGGTGGTGGCAAACAGGCCCATCATGGCAGCGCCCGAGAGGCGGTCTGCTCCCTCGGCTTGGCCGCCCTGCTGCTGTCCGGCTCCGGCTGCTTCTACCGCGCGTCGACGCTGAGCGGCCCGGCGCTCCCGGCGCCGGGCGCCGCCGCGGGCGCGTGCTCCCAGCGCGCGCCCGCTGGGGCGAGCGGCCTGGTCCCGCTGCGGCGGAGGGGCGGCGCCTGAGGGCCGCCTCGCGCCGCCCTGCACGGCCTGTGTGGGAGGCTTCTGGCAGGCACGAGCGCCTCGGCAGTCCTTCGGGAGCGGGCGGCTGCCGGATGTTCGCGTCCCTGCCGGCCCTGGCCAGGCTCATCCTGGGCGCTGCTCTGGCGTATTGCATGCTCGTGCCGCCCTGACGCGGCAGCGACGCCGGCGCTGGCCCATCGAGGCCGTAGACCGTAGACCGTCGAGGCCCTCGGGCCCATCGAGGCCGTAGATCGTAGACACGCTGAACGGCGATGTAGGTCACTGCGATGTAGGTTTCGGTACTGTAGGTCGGGGAGGTTCGTGGCCAACCCTGTTGTAGGAAAGCGATGTTCGTGTTTTCCTGCAATATGTTCTGCGCGAGTTCGGCGTCGCAAGAACCATATTCCCAACACCGCCGTTAGCCAACGTCGCCGTTAGCGTGGCCTTGGAGAAGGTAGCAACCCGCGCGAAATCCCCACGAACGATGTCATCGGCAGCCTCATGGGGCCTCTTGCGGTCGAGGTCATTCAAGGTCGAAAGGTGCACGAGGTGCTGAACGCCAGAGCCGACGCTGTCATTGCATGAACTGGCTGTATACGCCGAGCCCATGCCAGGAAGGCCTGTGCACTGGCCCAGGGCCCAGGATGGGCCTGGGCCGGCTCGTGGAGGCGTACATCTAGATGCTTGCTTCCAGGACGATTCCTCGAGCTTAGTTGCACGCCGTCCTCTTCCAGAGCTTGGGGAGTGTGCACGCCGCGTTCACACTACCAGGAGAGTCCTCCCTCTGGAAGGATTCCCTCCTCTCGCTGCGCGCCGCCATGTGCCTGGACTTCAAGAACTAGACTTGAAGAAGACTCGAGCCCCGGCAGCAAGACCGGATGGCTGGTCGCGTGAAGTCGGCGGCGCGCAGAGGGGGGTGGCGCGAGGGTGGCGTCCTTCCAAGAAGGCGGGGGGCTTCTCATAGTTAAGGCAGGGAGTTTCTTGAAAGGCCCTGGAGGCTTTGACGACGCCTTCTTAGCAGCTGGGAAGCCCCCCAAGAATCTCCCTCCGTCCTTAGAACTTACCACCCCGCTCCTTAGAAGGCAACCCCTCACGCCACTCCCTCCCCTGCGCACGCCGCCCATGTGCCCCCCTTGCCATCCCTTCTCCCTCCTGATCGCTGAAGTTCGTGGGGGTGCGAAGGAGGCCTGTGCTCGGGCTGGCTCTCTGCATGTCGTGCACGATCGTGCCTTTTGGCACGCCGTGCACTCCTTGAACTCCCCGCCCGGCTCGGGAGAGGGAGAGCGTCCTCCATGGGGCCTCACGCTTGTTGTTTCAACCACGTGCGTGTGTTCGTGTGTGCGTGTGTGTGTGTGTGTGTGTGTGTGTGTGTGTGCGTGTGTGTGTGTGTGTGTGTGTGTGTGCGTGTGTGCGTGCGTGTGTATGCGTGTGTGTGTGTGTGAGTGTTTGTGTGTGTGTGTGTTTGGGTGTCTGTGTTTGTGTGTGTGTTTGTGTGTTTGTGTGTTTGTGTCTGTGTCTGTGTCTGTGTGTGTGTTTATGTGTGTGTGTGTGTGTTTGTGTTTGTGTTTGTGTTTGTGTGTGTGTGTGTGTGTGTGTCTGTGTGTCAGTGTTTCGTCCGCCCTCGCCGTGCCTTCGCTGCGGCACGGTGGTCTCGGTGGCTTGCCGGGGCGCCCGCCTCTGGCGGCTCTGGGGCGTTCCGCTGCCCTGCGCTGACCTCCCTTGCTTGCATCTTGTCCCAGCTGCTGGCCTCATTGCGCACCCTCTTGCTGCCCTCGGGCGTCGCTCTGCGCCCACTGCCCCCCCGCTGCCCATGCCCGGGGGTGCGCATGGCATTGTCGATCCGATGGGATCCCCGCCCTTCTCTGAGGGGCCAGCCGCGCGCGCGCTTCGTTCGCTTGGGGCCTCTCTCCGCCTCGACGCTCCCGGGGCCGCGACCACCGACTGTGTGTGCGTTTTCGTTGCAATGTGCATGGTGCGTTTCCCACTTGTGCTCGCCCAGCGCCGCCTGAAGTCATCTCTTCCTGCACGCGGCTCGCCCTGCGTTGTCCACTCATCTGCAGCGTCAGGTCGAATGGACGCCAAGCATGGTCCTCCGGAGCTTTCGCTGCAGTGACGTCACTTGGCCGCTCGATGAAGAAGTACAGTCAACCATGACAGTAAGGATGGGGCAACTTTCCAACGCTACCCTTGCATCCTTGCCCCTTCGGTATTCGGCATCCTTCGGCATTCTGCTGCGCTCCGCACGGAAAACGTTAACATGGCGTTCCGAGGCCCTTGCATCCTTACCGCGCATCCTTGCTATCCTGGTCGAGTGTGTGTGTGTGTGTGTGTGTCTGTGTGTCTGTGTGTGTGCCTTGATGCTTGAGGGCCCGGCCGCAGCGTGCACTGCCTTACGTTTGCTCCGCCTCGTCGCCGCGCGCGAGGCCGCTATCGCGAAAGAGTGTGTGTGTGTTTGGTTGTGGGTGTTTGGTTGTGTGTGTGTTGTGTGTGTGTGTGTGTGTGTGTGTGTGTGTGTGTGTGTGTGTGTCTGGTTGTTTGTTTGTTTGTTTGTTTGTTTGTTTGTTTGTTTGTTTGTTTGTGTGTGTGTGTATGTGAATCTCGATGTTTCCGTGAGTTCCGCCGTCGGAATATGACAGATCGACCGCCTCGGAGTCGTGCCCTGGGGCCCGAAAGACCTTTCGAGGCGGATGTCTACCCGCCCCCGAGGGCGGGAAAGCAGCCACATCATCCGTTCCTCAGCGACCCAGGGCAGGACTCCATCCAGCAGTTGTGGATGTGGAAGGTTCACGGCGGTGTATGTCTAGGCCTCCTAGATGGGGTCGGAGTAGACGGGGTCGGAGGATGGCGCCGCATCGCCCGATCTTATCCACGCCGACGTCGCTGATACATCGCCGATGCGTCGCCCATGCATCGGCGATGCGGCACGATCCTCCGACCCCATTTGCTCGGACCCCATCTTGGAGGCCTCTCGTTCATGGCGGGGCATGAGTGGAGGCTTCGTGGTGAGCTCCCTCTCTCTCTCTCTCCCGACCGACGCCACACAAGCTTGATGACGCGGCGACCTTGCTGCCCACTTCCGGCATATGTCTTGCAGTGGGTCCGTGATGCTCCAGTAGCCAGCAGGATCGTGGGCTCCACCCTTGAAGGCTGCCGAACAAGAGAAAGTTCCCTTCCCTTCCTCCTCCTCTTCTCAGGACAGAGAGTGTCCTGCCCCGCGCAGGCGTGGGGAGGGAGACCAGGAGGGTCCATCCCACCTGTGCATCTACAAGGTTGGCAGACTTCTCTCGAAGGCGGACCGCGGCGTAAGTGTGTCTGTACGTGGTCAAGGGGTCTCGGCGGGGGGTGCGTGCTCTGTCCTCACCTAAATGATCCTCAGGACGTGAGTTATCTCCAGTGTGTGTTTACTCACTTCGGCTCCACCGATAGCGCGCAGCCTGTGTTGGCCCTGATTGCATCGCCTGCGTCGTATTGAAGGGCTTCGGTGGAGAAACACACGTTGGTGTTAACACACTTTCAGAGAATTATCGATCATTTGCATCGTGACCTCCGGCCCTCCCCCCCCTCGTCATTCTCCGCCTGTCTGAGACACAAGTGGGCGTCGGGTCTGGCAGCGTGCAGTTCGTCGTCGTTCGTGCGGCCTATTGCCATGTGACTGTTCCAGGTCTCGCGAGGAGAGTTGCCATCTGACCATCTATGCCCTTGCTTTGAGATTCGGTTTCCAAAAATGCTCAGCAGTCGTCCGAGCGTAGCTGGAACCCTTCATCCGAGGTGGTCCTGCTGCGGCTTTCTCTTTTGGGAACCCTTAATCCGAGGTGTAGCTGGAACCCTTTATCCGAGCGTAGCTGGAACCCTTCATCCGAGGTGGTCCAGCGTAGCTGGAACCCTTCATCCGTGTAGCTTTCGCAGTGGCGGTGCCTGCTGCGGCTCTCTCTTTTGGTTGCGAACCCTGTGCGCGCCATTCAGCGTGGCCGTTGAAGTGCTCTTACCTCTGCCAGAGCATACGTGGAAGAGGCTGTCGCCGACCTGTTTGACGTTTCCATGAGTGCTGAAGCGAAACATTTGTTGGAATAGCTTCCGGGACCCCGTCGGAGCGATCCGGGGAAGATGCCACTCGGGGCTCCGTGTGGCGGGCCTTGGGGCACCGCCCCCGTGGGGGCGTGAGGTAGGCGCGAAAAAGGGGGGGGGGGGGGGGCCGCGGCGTAAGCGCCTCTGCACAGTCGTCTAGTAGACATGCGAGATCTTGACCCATGGCGGTGGGGGATGCGCGACCGCAGCGACATCGCAGTTGTGATTGGAGTTGTTGGCGAATTTCGGGGGTCGCGCGAAATCGCCGATGCTACGTCCCTGCGGCTCTTTTGCGTGCCCACCCTAGCTTCTGCCACCCGATCAGAAGAGAGAATGGCCGCGGCGGCCACCCATGGGAGGCCCTTTGACTTCAAGGGTAGCTCTTTGGGAGCTGTTATATAGAATCGGGAGTATAGCTCGCGCGCCGTTGCCATTTTGGCTCAAGGCACGCGCGCCCTATTTGCCCGGACACTTACCTTAGTGTTCGCTATGTGCTGGAAAGACCGAGACATCGATCTTATCCTATCCTACCCATCCACTCCCCATATCGTATTCCTTCGACATGGAATTGGATGCAATGTGAGCTCATCCGCCTCCCATGGAGACGGATGCTATTTGACCTACCAGGCTCACTTTCGACTTGGTAGCGGAGCTGGCCGCACTCTCGTGTGGTCAGCTCTTGCTCTTCTCATCCTCATACTCTTCGGCACGATCCTCGTGACCACCTACCACCCTGCGCTACCACTCCCAGTACGTTTACGAGGATCTATCCAAGAGCAAGAAGCAACACGAGAGGTACGACGTCTAGACAACAACATCGGTACCATATATGCTTCATCATTGCGCTACTACCAACCGCTCGGCAACGAGCCAAAAGCGCAGTACTTGAAGCATGGGCGGAGAGATCCGCCAGATAGAGCGCCTCGAAGACTCGACAAGGCGCTACCCCAGCGCGGCAACGCGCCTAATAACCACCCCTATCTACACAGCCTTGGGCTGGTTATCTTCGCTATCATATGGTTCGCGCTGGGGGCAGCAATCGGACACATGCGTCGTGGAGACAACAGCACCGATGGGCAAACACATGGCCCATACTGGGACCCTCAAGGCAACGTACCTTTCCGTGAGTACGTTTATGAGGTCAACGCGTGGCTCAACGTCACAAGCGGACGTATGACGCCACAGGCCCAAGCGGCCGCCATACAACGCGGCCTGTGTGGCCTAGCGAGGACACTCGCCATGAGGGTACCACCTGACATTATAAACTATGGTGCTGACATCGATGGGGTCCACACCGACCCAGTGACCTACATCATGTTCCTCCTAAGCATGCAGTTCGAGCGCCTGGAAGATGAGCGCCAGCTCACTTCCGGCACACAGCTCATCGACTTCCATGTGCCTCACGGAGAACGAATCGATGTCACTCTAACCCGATTCGAAATGGCCCGACTTGAGGCACAGTCGGTGGGATTTGACCTTCCCAACTTCCAACTACTAACCACGATCCTGTTCCGCGCCTTAGGCGTCGGCAACCAGCGAGCAATGCAACTCTTACAGCCACTCAATCATCAAATGCCCCGAACACAACAACAGTATGATGAGTTGCTGGAGAGGATGCGTTCGATAGGTCACCTATCAGAACGGTCTCCTGGTAACATAGGATCTGTGTTTGGAAGGGGAAGAGGATCTGGTAGTGGGAATTTCTACACTACCTTAACTACTGAAGCCCAGCCTGGAAACGGGCCCTCAAGCATATGGGCCGATGATCCTGGATAATCCACTGCTCTACTAGCAGGAGATCGATCACAACCAAGCTGGGCAACCAGCCCTCCTTCTAGAGAACCCCAACCACACCGTTCTCTATGGGGTGAATCAAACCCCCTAACCGACGGTGTATCCACCTACTTGGGAGACGATGATTTCGACTCCGGTGCCGACACAGATACTATATCATCAGACGGTGTTGAAGCTTTAGATTGGTCAGATATCATGAATATGGAAAATGACAATCAGCGTGCTGAGCACTTGTTTTGGTTACTACAACAGGCTAAACGGAGGTGGGGGAGGTTCACGCGAAAACCAGCGCGTCGTGTTAGGAGGAGGATACGGAGGAGCTTCAAGGGAAAAAGGTAAAGGCAAACGGGGTCGTCGGAGGTTGAGCGGACCAGGCGTCACGGCGTTCCTCCAGAGGCTCTCATATGAACAATATTATGAGATATTCTTCGGGGGAAAGGGCCGTGGCAAAGCCCGTGGAGAGACCTCAGGAAAAGGCAAGGGTAGGCGGGGAAACCCGCGAGGTAGAGACGGCCAGGTTCTACTAAAGTGCCATGAGTGTGATAGTGCCGACCATCTTGTGAGAGATTGTCCAGCGAAGGGAAATGGAAAGGGCAGATCGACCGAAGTCCATTTTGGCTCAAGTGAACCATTCATCGAATATCTGAGCCTCCAGGATTTTGAGGCCATGGAACAGATGTTTTACACTTGTGTCAGTTTCATGGACAACGTCGACGAGCTCGAGGCGTATGGTCATGGATTCTACGCGTGCTACCTCGAGTACGTCCGCAGGTTCGTTGTTGGCAACAACGAGCTCACTCCCGTGGAACACGGAACGCTGGGAAACCAGCCTTTATCTTTCTTCGACTGGATGTTCGGGAACCCAGGCAACACCATGGCCTACGAGAGCAGTGACGAGGACGTCACTGTAGAGGCCTCGCCTTCAGAGGTTGACCGCAACCTCCAACCTCCACCCGAACTCCCGCCTGGAAACAGGCCTATCTATCTTCGAAATAATGATGAACTCATAGAAATGGAGTCTCAAGCGTTCGTTCAAGCTTTCGTTGCAGGCGCACCAGAGGTCCCATTTGTACCCCCTGGTTCGCTTGCTCCAGGCGAGTACGGACCACGCACACTACTGCGAACCCTCATGAGGATGCACGAGGTATTGACCATCGCATATCCCGAGAGTCAAGAAAGCATCGAAGCTGGCATCGTGATGCTGCAGGACACTGACGCCTGCGACGACGCGGAGTTAGTGTTGGCAGCCTTGACCCTTATTGACAGTGTGCATCCTGAGGACGTGCAGAGGCATGTGTGGTACTCCCGAGGGAGGTGGCGCGAGGCCCTCGAAAGGGCCATCGCCATGCGCGGCCAGGCTCTTCCTCCGCCAGGATGGGGTCTCCAGGCGGCGGGACTATGGCCAAATAACACTGCCATGCGCAACATTGCTGGGCAGCCTGTGCTCGGCAACGAGCCTGGGCCGACAACCGTGCCGCCTACTCCGGGACAGCCGAGCGACGCACAGACGCCGGCTATGCAGGGAAACCTGCCTGTCCCGGCTGCGCCAATGGCCATCATCATTGGCAGTTCTACATCAGAAGAAGAAGAGGGCGATGGTTGCGGGCTATGCGAGGATGAAGCCACAATCCTCATGATGGAGGTCACCGGTGAGGAAGAAGTGGACTTTGATCCTGACGAGCCTGATGCACCATCACCATCGGCACAAGCGCCATTTGCGCCGGGCTCCAGCCAGCAGGGAAACCCGCCTCTACTAGCCGATCCACCTGGGATCGCACAGGAGCCTCCGCCGGCGCCTCCGCCGGCTTCTACTCAGGCTGCTTCGGCAGCCTCTTTTGATGAGAATGCTGGAAGGTCTCGTTCCCATCCGCGCGTCAGAGGAGAGCCACGTCCACAGGCTCGGCTTCCTCGTGAATATAGGCAGGCTGGCCCAAAGGAACATGCTCTCAGGCGAGGAGGCGAACTACTTCCCTATAATGACCCAAGACGCCGTAAAGGGGAACACTCGGCCTTCGGCAAGGGCAACCCTGCCTATAGGGACGCTCAGGGTAAGGCCATCCGCGGAGGCTACCAACTTGCAACAAACATCCGCCGCCCTGAACTTGAAGAAGTGCGGACGCAGCTGCGAAACGTTGTCGCGGCTCGCAAGTTGAATAGGCCCCAGGCAGCTTGCGGACCTTGTCCCGAGCCGTTCCAGAACCACAGGCCGGGATGCCCCGTAGGAAATAATGAAGGTCTGAGCCCAAACAGGGGCAAAACCCCTCATGAGGAGGGCGCCCATCCGCCACTGATCCTTATGACGCAGGACGAGATCGCAGAGATCAATCGTCGTCTCGGGATCATGGGCCACTTGGGGCCGAAAGACGAAGAGGATAAGCCTCCTCCGGCTCCAAGGGGACTGGTGCCCATGACCCAGGAAGAAAAAGACGCGCTCTTTAATCTTCCTGGAATGCGAGGAAACTCGCCCGGCGTTTCCAGCCAGTCCCAACAGCCAGAGCTAGCAACCAAGGATGAACAGAAGGCCCAGCGAGTTGCGGCGGATGAGGGCCGCATGCGAATAGCAGGAGAACGCGCGCGCGAGGCAACTCGCCAAATGCTGATGGACTCCTAAAAGATTTATATGAAGGGGGCTAAGAAGCCCCCGCTCCCACTACAATCGAAGGCTAAGAGTGAAACTCCAGCGCCGAAGTCGTTCTCGGAAATGAGACCGAAAGCGCGCTCTGAGGATCCTGGGCCAGATGTGCAAATGGAGGCGCCTCGCGCTCAAACGCCGAGATCGCCGATTGGCGCAACTCCAGCACAAGGATCTGGGCCCAAGCAGCAACTTCAGGACCCTGTGGAGGAACGGAGACGCCCGCCTAGTCGCAGCAGTTCCATTGCTAAGAAGGCGATGGCTTTTGAGCGCACGGGGTGCGCCCCGGCGCCAGCTTCGCCTGTGGCGGCCCGTTCGGAAAGGTCCGACGAAGGTGCTCTGTCTAGGGGTACCTGGGTGCCGACGATTAGGGGTAGCGCCAGTCGCGGATCACCGCGGGGAAACCCGCCGGGCGCTGCTGCTGCAGCTTCCTCCTCTTCAGGAGCCGCAGCCTCTTCAGCGACAGAGGCTCCTGTGCGGGGAAACCCGCCGGTGGATCAGCTGCGCCACCCAGGAGACGCGTCCTTCACCAGTGGGGCTCCGAATGTGATCAGGGATGGACTTGCTCTGCGGAAGCTCCCACCGACACGCTCGGTGGATGAGGAATTCGTGAGAAAATGCAGGCAAGGAAACATTATCCCGAGATCCAACCACACCCTCAAGCAACTGAGCAAAGCTCTCAGTAGGATATGCAGACATGCGCCGGACAAAGCGCATAATCCTGTGTGGGGTGTGGCTACATTCGATGATCATGATGGCTGGATTAACCTCGTAGAGCTCATAAAGGAGTATCCGTGGAAAACCGGGCGATCGAGGCGTGATGGGTACAATCCCAGACATGACGAGGCCAAAGTCATCGCCGCGAACCTATATGGTCGGTCGGTGGACCAGTTGGCGGCCATCATGATGGAAGTGGTTCATGTCCGCGAACCAGACGGAGAAGAAAAAAAACGCCTTCAGTTCCAGGTGTTAGTGCGGGACTCCGGCGAGCCCGAGATCTTCATCCGCGCCTCTCAGGGGCATTCGTGGACATTGAAAGCTCCATGGTCGCTGTGCAATTATATTGTACTGTGCGACCAACCTGCCGGGAGACCGGCCCCGTACCCCGAGGTCGCCATGCATGTCACTCGGTGGAATGCCTTCGAAGGCATTATGTGGCACGGCCTGTCCTGTAGACCCGAACACAACACGAAGAAACGGGGGACAGGTCGGTCGCGCATCCACTTCGTGCCGACGGTCCGCCGTCGTGCCGTGAACAGTGGGTGGGACCCAGACTCCGACATCATCATCTTCGTAGATTGGCACAAGGCCATGCAAGATGGTATGAAGTTCTGTTGGTCTGATAACGGAGTCCTCTTGTCCGAGGGAAATCGGTATCATCGAACCGTATTACATTTCCCATGTAGAGGACCTTGCCACGGGGAAGCACTGGCGCAATCTAGAGTACCTGGGGGATCGCCGGGCGCGTGTCCCCCCCGCCGTGCTGTCGGCCCCTGGCAGGTGGGCTGACGTTTGCAGTGCCAGCGTCAAATACCAGTGGTCCCGCGACCAAGAGGGCGTCGACCCTCCCATGGTCTACCTCCACAGGGGGGTTGGGGACCACTACAGTCCCGCCACGCTGGGAAACCAGCCTGAGGTCCACCAGATCTTCATGATCACCGAGAGCGAGGCCGGGAGCGCGGCTCCTAGCCGTGCCCCAAGCCAAGGGCCCAGCGCCGTATCTTGGCAGGCCATCAGCACCTCGGACCTGGACCAGATAGCGGCCGCTCTGAACCCTGAACAGGTGGAGCAATTGGCGGACAGGTTAAACCAACAAGACCCCTGGGCCGCTGGCCAGGGAGCAATGTCCGCCATGGCGACGCGAAATCGCCAGGCCATGCAGGGAAACCTGCCTATACATGGACTCAGAGCTGAGATGCCTGAGCCGCAGGGAGACCCGCAGACGTTCGGCCGCATTTTTGGAGAGCCTGCTCGATTTGCAGATGCATGGTAGCCCCTCGCAGAGTATGCACACACCGAGGGGCATGACCCCAATGGCTACGCCACCTGCACAGTCTCCGTTCGGGACTCCTGGCCGCCCTGCCACGAACGGCACCCTCATGGAGAGGATCGCAGCGGCCAGGGCCGAGCATGGTACGGCTCTCCTGAACATGATGCCGCCAGGCGCTCCAACGAGTCAGCAGGGAAACCTGCCCGGCACTCCAAGCCATCATCGACCGTTTGTTGGACAAACCACAGTCGCTGGTGTGCCTGATGACTACCGTGCAAGAGTGGCGGCTGCTGTGCAACAGGTGCAGAGCCATAACCTGCCTTACCCGAGTGGCCAGAGGTGGAGGCCGGCCTGGTCCTGGGAGCCTGAGGGTCCCAATCCAAGGGGTCCTGCTCGGCAGCGAGCCTTCATCCCAGCCTTCAATGCTCACCCGAGCATGGCCCAGGGCCAGAGACCACCGCCAGCACACATGAATCCGCCGCTGTACCCTGATGGGTCCAGGGTCCCGACCAAGTTTGTTCGCGAGATGGCGGGTCAATTCCACAGCCTCACCAACGTGCGCTGTAGTGATCAGTCCATGTATCCGCACATGGCCTTTATGCCTGCGCCGACGACGCCAGATGTGGCTGTCCAGCCCACTGTCCATTCGATATCGTCTGGCAGTAGAGGTGTGCCTGATTATATCAGGCAGACATACCACGCCCAACGGGCATGCTTTAGGCGCAGACAGGCCGTGCAGAACGTGCGTGATCATTCGCGTGCAGCCGCGCTTGAGGTTGCGAGGAACAGAGGCTCACCCCTGCGAGGAAACTCGCCCGCTGTGACGCCTACAGCCTCCGTGCCAGCAGCTCCTTCAGCTGTAGCTGCCGGAGTACCGGAGGTGCTAGATCCATCAGGGGATCCCCCAGCAGCCTTCATGCCCTCCGAGACGGTCTTGGAGAGACAGCGGCGGGTATATCCCAGAGCAGCAGATGTGGAAGTCTTCACTGGGATGGAAGATACCTGCGCGGTTTGCCTCGAAGAATTTCAGCCCGGGGAGAGTGTTTACCGTTTGAGGTGTAATCACTTATTCCATGAGGGGTGCTGGAATTCAAATGTGGTGGGCCATGTCGCAAATCAGCGCGAGGGAGATCCTCAGCAGCCACCATGTGTTATCTGCCGGGCACCTGGCATCATAGCGTCATCATTCCCGTGGACCGGCTCCTTCATTCAGACTCCTGAGCAAGCAGCGAGGGAGCTGCGGGAGTTGAGGAGCATGGTGGAGGAGATGACAGCCAGGATGCTAGATAGGCAGACAGCTCAGCCCCAGCAGCAAGGAAACCTGCCGGAGGAGGTGAGGCCGCCGATGGAGACGGGATTTTTCGATCAGCTTATTCCGATGACGGCGCCCCAGCAGGGAAACCTGCCTAACACTCCTCAGATGTCTCCCCAGAGTGGGGGCGGGGCAGAGATGGCGCTGGACCCTGATCAGCTGCGTGAGTTGCGTGTTCGGCATTTCCAGAATCAAATGGATAATGCGCACACAGCCTTTATGCTGGATGCCGACAATCCCGAGACTGATGGTGCGTCGTTTGACCTCTCAGACTCCTCAGTGGCAACAGCAGCAACAGCAGCCAGGGCCGTCGACATCACCGCGACGAACGAGGAGTTCGAGGAGTGGCTGCAGTATAGGGATCACCTCACGAATGAGGGGTTGCAGGACATTGCCCTTCACTCGTATCTGACGCTGACGAGACGCACGACCCGCGAGCAGTATAAGAGCATACGTGATGAGTATGCCAACTGGCGGGAGGAACGTGGCGCTCATGTTCAGCACGTGTCGTACTTCCAGTACATCGACCTGGTGCGTATGGCCGAAGGCAGGCCGTATGCCAGCGTCATGCGGGGCAACCCGCCAGGGAGTGTGACCGACTTGCGGGGAAACCCGCCAGACGGCGCAGCCGACGCTTCAGAAACGGTGCACATCAAGCAGCCGAGTAAGACGTTCTTGGACGATGGTGGGAACTCTATCCTCATCGACGTAGGCTCGAAGATCAACATCATGGGTGAGAACACGAGCCGCAAGTTCGTCCAGGCTGCTGAGGCACACGGCCGTATTTGTACGTTCGAACCCCGCTCTCGTTTGAACATCAACGGAGTGGGCGAAGGGTCGGCCCCAGCGGAGACCGTGGGCACATTCAGCATTGCTTGCGAGTGCCAGGGCTCGACCCAGCTCGATTCGTACAAGACGAACATTGTGTCAGGCTGTGGCGAAGACCTGCCAGCCATCCTAGGCCTCGATAGTATGCAGGACAAACGCACGATCACTGTGCTTGAACGAGGCCAGGAGAAGCTGATATTCCCTGGGAAGGGGCAGGTCAAGATGGAGCTCCCCGAGGGCTCCAAGATCATGCCGACGACGAAGTTGCCGTCAGGGCATCTGTCGATCAGGTGTGATCGATTTGGAGCTGCGGAGCAACCCGCCTCGAGCTCAAGCAGCACGTCATTCCAGACGGTGTTGACGGGCGAGCCGACCCCGGCGCAGGAGCGCGAGCAATTGCAGGGGAACCTGCCTCAGGGGTTGATGGAGACGCTCGCCAAGGCTACGATGAGAGGCCACAGCATCGACGATCTTGAGACGTTCGATTGCTTTGTAGCCAGGACGCTGGCCCAGCATGGTGGAAGTGTACCCATGGACGCTGTGCGGTCCCGCCGGAAGATAGTGATGGGGTACACGAGCCGTGAGCTGCAGACAGTCAGCGACGCGAGGTCCAAAGGCGTGCTGAAGCAGTTGATGGATAATCCATCCATGCTGACAGCATTTGCGGAGCAATCCGCCTCTGAGGCCTCGGCGCGCTGCAGTGCTGAGCTCCAGCATCTGAGGGGAGCCCAGCTGCTGGCAGACATTGCAGGCGCATCTTCTTTATCTTGAAGATGGCAGGGCGACGTCGCCCCCTCGTCGTCTTGCCTGTTGGCCGAAAAGCCGGGGGGTAACAAGGACAGCGGGGTAACCTGCCTTAGAAAAAGGGCTTTTGTCATTGAAGATACGAGAGAGGCTTGCGCCGACCTCCGCACCCGAGGTTATATCTGTGATCGTATTTCCCACAATGAGCTTATGACGAGCGTGGGCACAGATTACCTGGGTGCGGTGATCAGTGGAGATTACACTCTCATATGGATTAGTACCCCGGGTGACTGGTATGTACGAACTCCTGGAAAGAGAGTGGCCCCACATTGGTCACGTATCCAAAACCTTTTGATGAAAGCCAGGAAACTCCGTATGAAAATCATAATATTTGGTTCCCCAGGATATGTTTGGAAGTTATCTCCAGTACATGATACCCTGGAATATCTTAAGTTGTCAGTGATGCGGATGCGTTTGTGTCATCTCGGTATTCGGTTCAATATGCAAGACAGTGCACCGAGTGGTACTGATATGCAGGTAGCGACATCAATACCGATTAGCTCGAAACTGTGGGCATGTACATGCAAACAGGCGATACCACAACATGTGTTGGATTGGTACGGCCATACGGTACGGCATGCTGAATGGCGAGCTCAGACACGTACTACACTCATCCGTCATCTGAACGACAACATCCTGGGAAGCACCACCACGCACGGAAACGTGCCTATATATCTGAACACCTATACACGCACGGACCATAACATCCATCACTACGTGACGACCAATAAGGGAGGACCGAAATGGTCTGATGTTTTCCGACGTAACAATTAACCTGGAAACCAATGCGGTCATCCAGGATATCGCAATAGCCGATCAACCAACAGGGTATGATTGGCATGCACCACTACCTGCAGGGGTTGCCAACATCAGCACTCGGTTGTATTGGCAACCCGAGGAACCGGTCTTGCTCGGAAACAAGCCGACTCAATCACCACAGAAACTTAGACGCGTCATCATAGATGACTGTTCTCTCCCTCTCCCGACTCTGGCGATTGACGCATGTACCCACTCAACCACGACAATGGGCGCACAGACCGGCGAACAAAACGAGCAAGTCTTACCTACAGAATCGCGTATCAAGCAGAAGGAAAGGCTCAAAGCCGAAAAGGAAGCAGGCATCAAGCCTCGTCGCATCAAAAACCACGTTGAAGACGGAAACGACGATTGCGGCGACGACTTGTCAGGACTTGGACAGGATCTTATGGCGACCTGGAGTACTGACGTCCCTATTGAGCTGATAAGCTCCGATGAGGATGATGACCTGTTCCTTACCCTCCCCACATCTATGCCCAACACACGCGCTGACATATACAGTATAGCTGCTACACTATGCTATGGTCATAACAACTGCGTGGATATGTTGGAGCTTTGTGGCGGTGAGGGTGGCATTTCAGAGCTTGCCTTCTCAAGGGGGCTCTCCTCGGGAGGCAACCTAGACAAGACCACATATGTCGACCTGGGAGACCCCTCGGTGCAGCGGGTTGTAGATCATTACTTCGCAATATGCTACGTGCGAGTTGCCGTGCAACAACCCAGTTGCCGCACCACAGGACCACCATCCTATTACAACTACAAAGTCAATCAGAACACTTGGGAACAGCACCACAAAGAAGATTTACCACACATAACTTATTGTGGTAGAATTGCTGTTACTCAAGATGATGCGCGGAGGTGGTTTATACGCGAACAACCTACAGGAACATGGGTGGATTATATATCCCAATGGAAGAAACTTGCCAACCGACCACACATTACAACCGTGCGCATTGATCAGTCTGCGACGGGACTCAAAGATACGGCTGGTGACTATATTAAGAAGCCGACACATATCACCAGCAACGACGAGACGATTCTTAAACCCTTTGAGCGACTCAAATGCAACGGTCAGCATGTGCACGCACAACCGTGCAACAGAGAGCTTTCACTGGCACAAAAATACACTCGACGACTGCAGTCTGCCTTTGTGGAAGCAGTTTATTTGGCGAAAGCCATTGACACTACGCGCGGAAACGCGCCTACAAGTACTGCACATGCTTACCCTGCTGACCTTCCTGATCAAGCCGAACCAGGCGAAGGTGTGAGACGCATCGGTGATCGTATCATCCCAAAGGTGGCTACATGCCCGGCATGCATCGACAACGTCCGAAAGGACAGTCCTAGCCACGACAGGGACCCTACGCAGCGTAAGTATCATGATTCTATCTCTGTATATTGGCCATGTCCCGCATGCCAGAGGGATCTTACGAGAAGCAAAGGTGTTAAGAACCACCTCGATACCGAACCTGGTAAATGTCGTTTTGCTGAACCATTTAACTTCCAGGTGACCACGACCCCGAAGGCAAGACCGTGCCAGCTTGGTGGAAGCCCTTACCTAAACCTGGTGAGGGCCAAGCTTCAGCGTCAGGTGGCCGCCAAGGCGCGCGCGCCAGGCCACCGCGACCACGATCCTTCGGGAACGCTGATCCGACATCTGGTGCCAGCAGTTACGACATGCTACGAGACGCACCCGAGCGTAGAAACGCGCCTTCTGCGTCTTCTAGCGAACCGCCACAGGTAGCGGCCCGTCGTGGCCGCCTACAAGGCGTACCACCACCACCAGATGCAGTTGACGAAGGAGACCGACTACGGAGAGCTACAAGGAACCCTCTTGCCTCCACCAGCTCGGGCGCTCCACGACTACCCGACTGGGCGAGATTTGACATCCAACACAGTCTGCAAAATCTCCGTAGTCATGAACCTCACGTCGTTAAAAAGGAACTCCGTAAACTGCACCTACGGTGGTATCATGCGAAGGAACCCAAGATGAGGCTAATCCTAGACAAAGTGGGACTGGACAACGTTCGACTGAATATGATCAAAAATGTTTGCGATACCTGTCGGGAATGCAGCGCATGGGGACGTCCAGGAAACTCAACATTACCTTCGGTGAGCCTTCCTGGTAATTGGCTCGATGAAGGCGAAATGGATCTCATGTTTTACAAGAAACGAACCATCTTTCACATTATGGATCGTTGTATTCGCCTGGCAGCAGGCCCAGAAATCTCCGACAGAGAACGTGATGCTATACTTGACGCCTACCACTACTGCTGGATTGCCTATAATGGACCCTTCAAAGTCTTATACTCAGACGGAGAAGGCGCCCTGAACAATGATGCCGCTAAGGCCATGATGGCTAATAAGGGCACAGAACTCCGTATCCGAGCGCCTGGCCAACGCGCGACTTCAATTGAGTCACGAAACGGTATTCTCAGGGGCGTTCTCCACATGATTGAGGAAGAGCTGAATCGACGCAACATCCCTGTTGTATTCACTAGAGTATTGGCGGAAGGCATCTTCGTTGCCAACGCCTTTACGTTTTACAACGGAGTATCGCCATACCAAGCACACACTGGACGTCAGCCCTCCTTTCTCCCTGACCTCGATACCCTTGACTTTCCCAAGGGGCCCGAGACATCAGGACACGAACGGGAACGTCGTGTGAGGGAAGTTAGCCTAGAAGCCACAACGCAAGCCACTGCTGTGGCCAAGACAAGTCGTGCTCTCAGGGCTAAAACGGCTCCAGATGGTGCTCGCCTTTACTCAGCAGGGGATCTGGTCGACTACCATCGACCCACTGCCACTAAGGGCGATCATGGAGGCCGGAACGGCCCATCCCCTGTGATCCGTAACGTTCCTGAAAGAGGACATATTGTTGTCAAGGCAGGATCTCGTGAGGTAATTGTGATGTATCCTGATGCTCGTCACGCACTATACATTGAATGTCTCCTCGCACGGGAACTTGGCATGGATAATATGGCCATGCAAACCGTCCTTACGTATGTGGCACACCTCGGTGCAGGGACACCTGCCAAAGTCTTCGGCTACATCCCAGAGTACAAGGGAAACCTCAATCTTTCAGACGACAGCAAGTTTCACCCGCGCGCACATCTAGCACTACAGTATCTCGTGCAAAATTATTTCCGAGTAGAACACGTAGTAGCAGTTAGATTGGCCAAAAGTGTGTCAAGTCTACCTGCAGTAAACTACGCCACCGGGTCTACGCTGATCCACTACGACAATGATATCATCCCAGCCTTCCACTACTATGAGTGTGTGGGCACTGGCCTGAACATTTCTCAAATCATCGGTAGCACTCATTCCAGACTTATCCAATGCTTGACTTCACGCGTCCCTTCCTTAGGATTTCACGACGACCTGGCCAAGTATCAGCACTCAAGCACCACGTCTGGAGAACACGATTCGCTTGGAAACAGGCCTCCACCAGATACCCCTGGTGCTTCATCGCCGAGTGAAGGCCGTCTGTCGACAATCTATGAAGAAAACGAGGAACATAATATCGAAGCCATGATGCTGGAAGAGTGGTACGACGAGTTACGTATGGACCTTCATCCCACGATCACTACCGACGATTATCGATACTGCGTCCCAACAACCATGCTGCCCGACCAATGTGTTTTGGTTTCAGCATCTGTGGACGAAGAAGATATCGTATTGTCGGAAACGCTCGGAAACGAGCCTGAACCACAAGAGCCCTGTCTAGTCTCTCTCTGCTCAACCACACCTGATGAGAGCTACTCTCTTGATAGTGATGAATATGGTCCCTATGTTGAGTTATGTTTTACATCAGAAATGTCAAAGGTAGTGTTGGATCAGACCCAACTTGCACAGCTCGACTCTGATATGGTCGCAGCGATGAGAGTATATGTATCCTCTGCTGCTAAACGTGCTGTGGTAGTCAAGGAAGATGACCTACTCACCAAAGCCGACATAGAAGCACACCCAAAAGAGGTTAGTGAAGCCTTGTGCACGGAACTCAAAACTTTGGATTCATAACCGATGTTTTTAGATGCGTGATTTATCCAAAGCTTCCAACATCATGACATCCAGGTATGTATGTAAGTGAAAGTTTGTGAAGGTAGGTACCGAGAACGTTAAAACCATCCGTCTCAGACTTGCCCTTCGCGGATTTGGCTTTCGATGTGGAAACTCTCTCGGGAACCGCCCGATGGCGGTCCCAGAGACTCCTGGCAAGTGAGGCGGCATGCCATCCAGAGTGGATCTTAGCATCCACGGATATCGACAAAGCGTTCCTCAAGGGTCTGACCTATGAGGAACTTGCCCATGCCACCGGCGAGGAAACTCGCATGGTTTGCTTCGCCCTTCCACCGGGAAGTGCCCAGGTACTTCGTGCACTACCCGGCTTTTCATCCTATGACGAAAGCCGACGCTGCCTCAGGTGTCTCAAACTCCGTGCGACCACACGAGCTATAGGCCTTACACCGACCTGTTATGATCCGGAATTTGAATTCAGCCAAGATTTGCTAACGGCAAAGCATGTCGATGATATTAATATGACAGGCCTAGAGAAAAATATAGACGACTATGTACAACGTGTCGAAAAGGTGCTTGGCAAAAACAAGCTTAACAAACACTCATATACGAACTGCGCCGTTCGCTACACTAAGAATGACCCAGGGAATGTGACCATGGATCAGGACGAGTATATCAAACAATTACGTCCTATCACGCACCCAGAACTTACAGGAGCGGTGGCCGATGCCAAAGCCACGAAACTCATTGCCGACATGTTCGTCAGCTGCGAGGAGCCCTCGCCTATGCCCTTCTTATTCAAATCTGGCTCATGGTATACGTGGTCTCTCTCCAGAAAATCCAAGAGCCCACCCACCTACAAGTCAGACGACTGAATGCTGTGACGCGAAAGCTGATCAGCAGCCCGAAACGCATCACCTTCCCTCGGATGAAGCCGACGAATGAAGTTGACGTACACAGCGATTCGGGGTATCGGAAGCTCACCGGGGAGGAAGACGATGAGACCAAGGGCTACGGCATACGCGGGGCCAACGTACTACGGCGAGGAAACTCGCCTCAAGGCAAATCCGTCGTTCACCTCTGTGACGGACTATGCAAATCACACCGACTGCAGGTGAGGTCCAGCTATGCTGCGGAGGCACTCGCAGCTGCACATAACCTCGATGAGTGTTACCCTACGCTCATCACTCTCCACGAGCTCAAGGCAGGGGCTCTGGCTCCACGACAACTACGAGATATGCGTGAAGTTGGGGGCCTAGCCATTAAAGTATGTCTTACCATAGACGCTGAATCGGTTTATAAATCGTTATCAAGCAAGGATCTTAAGATACCGACAGAACGGACTCTGCTTGGACACATCAGCTGGATGCGTGAGCTCATGGATATAGGTATAGTACATAATGTGCAGTGGTGTGATACTAGAGATGACCGCAGATGGGCATACAAAGGGAAGCATCGATCGGGGGTTGCTTTTGGAAGTGATGTCAGGCACCCAGTCATTCAAGTATGACGTGAAGCAGGTTGTTCCCTTTCGGGGTCCCGAGGACAGAAACAAACCCAAGTCTAATCAATTTTAGTCTGTCCTTGTTGCCCCCGCGGTCCAATTTGCCAGCATGGGCGCCTACTACAGAGGCGCCCCTCTAGTTGTTCGGAAACGAGCCTTGCATTTCACGCCTGGCAACGAGCCGGCTTTATATGATTTAGGCTCTTTGCCTTAATGCCCGCTTGCTCGGTGAGGTATGGCCCGTTTGGCTTGCCTCTAGCTGAGCCGATAGCCTTTCATCGTCCGAAAGGGGCTATCTCGTATTTGCGTGAAATGCTATGCGAGGAAACTCGCCTTACAGTCTGGTGTTAGGCCAGACTGTACACACTGATTTTAATGCAAACAGTCGTGCGCGCGGCCTTTGTAGAGCCTAACGGCTGCGCGGCTATACTCTCCGTCTCCTCCCCTCCCGACTTTAAGGGTAGCTCTTTGGGGGATGTTATATAGAATCGGGAGTGTAGCTCGCGCGCCGTTGCCATTTTGGCTCAAGGCACGCGCGCCCTATTTGCCCGGACACTTACCTTAGTGTTCGCTATGTGCTGGAAAGACTGATACATCGATCTTATCCTATCCTACCCATCCACTCCCCATATCGTATTCCTTCGACATGGAATTGAATGCAATGTGAGCTCATCCGCCTCCCATGGAGACGGATGCTATTTGACCTACCAGGCTCACTTTCGACTCTTTGGTGGCGCCCCCCCCCCCCCCCCCTTTGTGCCATCTCCCGTCCGCTCGCGGGCGTCGGGCGCCTTTCGGATCGATTTGGCGAACGCTGCCGCCCGCGGTGTGACGGGCCGTGGCGTACCTGCCTCGGGGGGGGCGCGAGGTTGGCGCGGAAAGGGGGGCTCCTCAGCGCGGCTTCCCCTGCGCAGCTGTCTGGTGCAGCTGCGAGATCCGTGCCAATGGCGGATGCGCGACCAACATGATTATATATATACATATGTATGTATATATATATATATATTCACACGTACATATGTATGCATGCATCTGTGTACATATCCATGCATGTACAGTCGTAGGTATATGCATATGTACATGTATATGTGTAAGTATAACAGTGTATGTACATGTTCATGTACATGTATATGTTGTTTTGTACTTGTTTTGCATTTTCCATGCATGCGTATTTGTAACTGTTGATGCATGTGCATCTGTATGTGTATATTTGTGTATACGTATACATATTTGTATACGTATGTTCATATGCATGTATCTAAGTGCACACATATATGTACTTGTATTTGTATATATATTGATGATTATGTATATTTTGTGTAGGTGTATATATGCATATGTATATGTTTACGTACATGCATATGTATATGCGTCTGTATATGTACATGCGTACGTGTGTGTATATATATATACATAGGTGTATGGGTCGGTATCTTTATTTGTGAAAGTGCGCTAGTGGATCTCCCTGAATACACTAAAGGGGGGGAGGGGGGGGGGTCGACCCCCCCCCCTTCCCCCTTCAAGGGGGGGGGGGGGGTCCGGACCCCCCCCCCCCCCGTCCCCCCTTAAGGGAGGGGTGGGGGTTCCCGAACCCCCCCCCCTCCCTTGAAAGGGGGGGGGGTCCGGACCCCCCCCCCCCCCCTTGGCGTTGGAAAGGGGGGGGGTTCGGGCCCCCATCTCCTTGTGTAGGGAGTGCGGAGTTGGGAGTAGGGAGTGGTGAGTAGTGAATAGTGAGTTAGTGCGTAGTGAGTAGTGAGTACTGGGTAGTGAGTAGTGGGTAGTGAGTGGCGAGTAGGGAGTAGGGAGTAGGGGGGGGGGGAGTAGTGAGTAGTGAATAGTGAGTAGTGTGTGTGCTGATAAGTGAGTAGTGAGTCGCGAGTAGTGAGTAGCGAGTAGTGAATAGCGAGTAGCGAGTAGGGAGTACTGAGTAGGGAGTAGGGAGTAATGAGTAGTGGGTAGTGGGTAGTGGGTAGTGAGTAGTGGGTGGCGAGTAGTGATTAGTGAGTTGTGAGTAATGGGTAGTGCGTAGTTCGTAGTGACTAGTGATTAGTGAGTAGTGAGTAGTGAGTAGTGCGTCGCGAGTAGTGAGTAGTGAGTTTTGAGTAGTGAGTGGTGAGTATTGAGTAGTACGTAGTGTGTAGTGAGTAGTGAGTAGTGAGTAGTGATGAATAGAGAGTGGTGGGTAGTGGCAGTGGGTAGTGAGTAGTGAGTAGCGAGTAAGGAGTAGCGGGTAGTGAGTAGTGAGGAGCGAGCAGGGCGTATTGAGTAGTGAGCAGTGAGTAGAGAATAGTCAGTAGTGAGTAGTGGGTAGTGATTAGTGAGTAACGAGTAGGGAGTAGCGAATAGTGAGTAGTGAGTAGGGAGTAGGAAGTAGTGAGCAGTGAGTAGTAAGAAGTGGGTAGCGAATAGTGGGTAGTGAGTAGCGATTGGTGAGTAGTGGGTAGTGGGTAGTGAGTAGTGACTAGTGGCTAGTGACTAGTGAGTTCTGACTAGTGACTAGAGACTCTGTAGTGACTAGTGAGTCGGGAGTAGAAAGTAGTGAGTAGTGAATAGTGAGTAGCGGGGAGTGAGTATTGAGTATTGAGTAGCGAGTATGGGAGTAGCAAGTAAGGAGTACTGAGTACTGTGTACTCAGTATTGTGTAGGGAGTAGGGAGTAGCGAGTAGCGAGTAGTGGGTAGGGAGTAGTGATCTGTGGGCAGTGAGTCATTAGTAGTGAGTAGTGAGTAGTGGATAGTGGGTAGTGGGTAATGAGTAGTGATTAGTGAGTAGTGAGTAGGGAGTAGTGAGTAGTGCTTAGTGAGTAGTGAGTATTGAGTAGTGGGTAGTGAGGAGTGAGGAGTGAGTAGGGAGTGGGGAGGAGGGAGTAGTGAGTAGGGAGTAGTGAGTAGCGAGTAGTGGGTGGTGGGAAATGATTAGTGGATCGTGAGTAGTGAGTCGTGACTAGTGAATAGGGGGTAGTCAGAAGTGAGTAGCGCATAGCGAGTAGTCAGTAGGGGGTAGTGATTAGTGGATAGTGTACTCTTTGGGGCTGGGGTTCGTGGTTGGGGTTAGGATTAAGGGTTTGGGTTAGGGTGAAGACCAGGGGTGGGGTGGCGGGGCTCGGGTTCCGGAGTCAGGGGGCGGCGTGGCGCAAGGGGGAAGGGGGGGGGGGTCGGACCCCTCCCCCCCCTTTGAAAGGGGGGGACGGTGGGGGTGGGGTTCCCCGACGACGGATCGGGGAAAGGGGGGGAAGGGGGGGGGGGTCCCCGACGACGGATCGGGGAACGGGGGGAGGAGGGGGGGTCCCCGACGACGGATCGGGGAAGGGGGGGGGGGCCCTAACCCCCTCCCCCCTTGGGGAGATCCAGCGGCGCACCCTCTCTATTTGTATGAATGTGTGTGTATATATTACTTATATATTTTTTTTTATATGCAAACGTATGTGAATTTGCATACGTATACGTATTTGTAGGTGTGTATGAATGTGTACATGTATAGGCAGGCGTATATGTATATCTAGATGTACATGGCTAAGTGTGTGTGTAATCCATGTATTTGTATTTGCAGTTGTATGTATATATGTATATGTGTATGTATGTGTATGTGTACGTGCACATGTATATGTACATGCGCATGAATATGTATGTGTCTATATATATATATAGATACATGTATGCGTATGCGTATGTGTATGTGTATATGTATATGTTTGTGTATGATTCTGCATGTTTGTATGTGTATGTGTACACGGTATACGCATGTGGACGTGCCTGTTCATTTGTGTTTATACACATACATGTGCATGTGTAGGTTTGAATGTACACACGCGTGTACGTATGCATGTTTGTGTTATTGCTCACGCATAGACGTACACATACCTCTTATATACACACATTTCGATTGACCTAGTCTGTGTGTGTAAATGTGCGGGACTTCGGCTGTTTCTGCACGCCGCATGCGTCTGGCGAGACAATTTCCCGCCCCTTCCGCATCGACCCCAACATGCGCTTTGTTTTGTTTCCAGGTCCAACTTACTTGACCATCCAAGCAATCTGTTATCCCCAATCCACGGGTTCGGGTGTAACCACTCGTGGCACCTACCAGGCGCCCCCAAACCCTTCCCCTCCCCGACTCCCTTCCAGCTGCCCGCCCCAGCGCGGGGGTATATTCGCGGTTCCATCCCCCTGTTGTTTCTTTGCTTCCTCCCGCTCGTCCTTTCCCCTGCCTTCCCTCCTTCGGCCTGGGGGCACCCGAGTGGATCCCCACCCCAGTCACACAGAGGGACCCTCGACCTCCCAGGCCGAGCAGCACACACCGCGGCGCACATCATTCGTGGCCCTCCCCCTCCCTGCCTCCTTCCCTCTTCCGTCCCTCCGCCACGCCGGCGGAACCGAGGATCGTGGAACACCTGCTGGCTGCCTCCGGCCTCCGGGCGCAGCCGCCGCTTGAGCAGGGAGCTGGCGCGGTCGGCGGCGCCGCGGCCCCACAGGGCCTGCGCCTGGGCGTTCAGGGCGCCTTGATCAGGCACCCTGCAGGCGTGCAGGGGGCCCCCGCGGTGTGCGCCGCCGAGGGGGCTTCGCCACCGGGCGGCCAGGCGCACCTGGAGGCATCAGCGGAACGCACTTGTGCACTACCACCACCACAGCCCTGGCGCGAGGGGCCAGCAGCTGGGCCCCGGGGAGGTGGCGCGTTGTGGACCCTCCTGGCCTCCAGGGCGGGGTGCGTGCACGCCATCCTGGGACCCGGCGTGGCTCCAGCCGGGCACGGTGGTGGTGGTGGTGGTGGTGGTGGTGGTGGTGGTGGTGGTGGTGGTGGTGATGGTAGTGGTGGTGGTGGTGGTGGTGGTGGTGGTGGTGGTGGTGGTGTGTAGGCGCCTTCCGCGTAGGAGGATCGGCGGGCGGGCCTGGCCGATACCGACGGCGCGTACGGGCGGCGCGGCGCGGTCTGGCTGGACATCTTCGCGTGCGGAGTCGGCGACGCAGGGGCCCAGGCCTCACAACCCTTAGTGGCGCCAGGCGGCGCCGCCTCCGCGGCGGAGGCGCGGCCCGAGCGCGGTGAGCTGCAGCGGCGGATGAGCCTTCGGCGGCGAGGCAGCGTGCACCTGGGGAAGCTTCTGGCGCTGGGCGGGAGGCCCGACTCCATCCCCGAGCTGCTGGAGGACGGCGCGTCCGAGGCCTCTGAGGGCAGCCTCGGCGATGCGCGGGCGCCGCCCAGCTGCCTGGACATCCGCGGCGTCGCGGGCGCTGGGGCGGGCGCCCGCGGCACCGCAGCGGAGCGCCCGGCGGGGCGTGCCCCTCCTGGCGCGCAGGGTGACGCCAGGCAGCAGAAACGCGCCAGCGAATTGACGAAGCCGGGCCAGGAGGCGGGCGGCGCGCCCGCAGAGGAGCCGCAGGCCCCTCTGCTGATCAAGGCGCAGAACTACGCTCAAGCGGGGCCCGACGGCGGCTGCGGCGGCAGCCGCGCGCCCGCCGCGCCCGCGCCCGGCGGGGTGCGCGAGGGCGCCCAGGGCCGCGCGGAACCCCTCCGCCTGCAGCGCCGCAGCACCGTTGCCTTCGACGCCGCCGCCGCGTCCCAGCTGCAGGCGGCCCTGCTGAGCGTTGCTGGCGGCGAGCTGGCCCGAGGCACCGCCGCGGCGGCGCTGGCGCCAGTGCGCGAGGCCGCCGGGGACGCCTCAGACAGCGACGGCGACGCCTCGGAGAGCGAGGCCTGTCCCGACCCTGGCCATGCCTGGTGTACATGCCTGCGCCGACCCTGGCCATGCTGGTCCTGGGCCCAGGATCGGTGCACGTGCACTCCACGGCCAAGCCAGGAGGGCATGTGTAGCCACGCTGGGCTGCAGGAGAGGCCGGGCCTGGACCGGTGCAGGCGTACAGCAGGTGTCCTCCCAAGAGGCGAGCACCGCCCCAGAGCCCGCCGCCGAGGCCGCGGGGGAGGAGCGCTGCGGAGGCGGCCGCGCTGCGGTTCTCGCTGTGGGGGCTGTGGCTGGGCCCGACTGCGGCAACGGAGCCGAGGCGGGGATTCCGCAAGCAGCCGGGGGGGAGGGGGGAGGGGGAGGGGGACAAGATAGGAACCTGTTTCTTTATTGCTTCGGGCATAATGGGCATTATGGCCCCCAGCCCCCCCCTTTACGTAACGCCCCCCCCAATTCGGCCCGGGCACTGCCGCCGTGCGCGTCGGGATCCGCATAGGCGTCCGCATAGGAATCCGCATAGAGGTCTGGTCCGCAGTCGTCGTCGTCGTCGTCGTCGTCGTCGTCGTCGTCGTCGTCGTCGTCGTCGTCGTCGTCGTCGTCGTGTTCGTGTTCGTGTTCGTGTTCGTGTTCGTGTTCGTGTTCGTGTTCGTGTTCGTGTTCGTGTTCGTCGTCGTCGTCATTGTCGCTCGTCGCTCGTCGCTCGTCGCTCGTTGTTCATCGTCGTCGTGCGCGCGGACGCGGCTGGAGCCTGTTCCTTATTCTGGGCCGATGACGGCCGTCATCTGTGGGGGGAAGGGGCTGATGAAGTCATGTTTCGCGCTGGCGGCGTCTGGGAATTCTTTAGAATGACAGAGGAAAGGTGGCAGTAGCATGTCGGTGGCGATCTGCACCACAGCGCCTGTGTACACCACAATGCCTGCGTGCACCACAGCGCCTGCGTACACCACACCGCTTCTGTACACCACAGCACCCGCGTGCAACACAGCGCCAGTGTGTGTCACAGTGCCTGCGAGCACCACAGCGCTTGTGTACACCTCAGCGCTTGCGTACACCACATCAGCCGTGTGGAACTCAACACCAGTGTACACAATGCATGCGTGCACTACAACGCCTGTGTACACCACGGCGCTTGCGTGCTCCACAGCAACCGTGTGCAACAGAGCACCACTGTTGCATATAGTGGTTTAGAAGGAGTCCTTATGACAAGATGGAGCGCCAGTGGTTCCACAGAACAACGGTTTTACACAGGATCCGGACAGGAACCTTCATGGACAGTGGAGCGCCGCTGGAATCCACAACTCCTTCCCCTTCCCTTTTGTCTTCTGTGTGTCATTGGTCGATACCGCTCGCGAGGGCTTCCGTGCGCGAGCCGCCCACCTATGCCCGTCTACGCACACGCGAGATTTTTGTCTCTCTCTCTCTCTCTCTCTATATATATATATATGTATATAGTCCGTGCGGGACCTGCATTGGACGTCTGGAGCATGTTAGCCCCCATGAGGGGCAGCGGATTGTTCGGTGACCGCTCCCTTCTTCTCCCTCCCCCCACAAAAAAACACAACTCCTCTCGAGTCCTCCCGCATCATCCCAAATCCTTCCATCTGCGTCCAAAGAGCTCCAGCATAATTGGCCGTCCGAAAACCAAATGGATTGATTCACTGGACGATTTTGCGGTTCACGCTGAGATGCGCACGTGCGCTGTAGCGCCGACCCGCACGACATGGGGGACGGGTGAACAAGGAGGAGGAGGAGGCGGAGGAGGAGGAGGAGGAGGAAAAGGAGGTGGAGGCGGAGGAGGAGGGCGGAGGGAAAAACGTCGCATTCTATTAGCGGCGCTTCCCTGGCGTGGTGTTTAGCTGTCCGCAGCAGATCCTCACCTACATTCTCCTTCTACTTGTCCTGTGCACGAAGGCGCTGTGGTAATCCTGGCGCGCGTTGCACGCGGATGCTGTGGTGTAGACAGGCGCTGTGGTGTGCACGGGCGCTGCAGTGCACGCAAGCACTGTGGTGTACACAGGCGTTGTGTTGCACATGGTAGCTGCGGTGTACACATTCGCCGTGCTGTACACCGGCGTTTTGCTGCACGCAAGCACTGTGGTGTACACAGGCGCTGCGTTGCACACGGCTGTTGCGGTGTGCGAAGGCGCTGTGGTGTACACGCGCGCTGTGGTGCACCCGAGCACTGGGGTATACACAGGCGTTGTGGGGCAGTTCGCCATTTACATGCTGCTCCGAGTTGGCCACCTTAGGCATTCCTAGACGCCGCTGGCGCGGAACGTGACGTCATCTGGGGGGGGGGCGGGGCCGATGACGGCCGCCATCCCAGAAAAATGGGACGAAAGGCTCGCGTGGTTCCGGGGCCACGGCGGGGGGGGGCCTTACGTTATACCCCCCTCACGCCCCCCCCCTATAACGCCCAAGATCGCCGACAATAAAGAAACGCGCTCTAGGTGCGCTCGCGTCATATATGACGTCCTGTCCCTCCCTCCCATCCCTTACCATGGCGTAGGCCTCCTCTCCATTCGCACAATCGGATTTCGCAACGTGGCATAGCATTACATGGCAGAACATGGTGTTGAAAACCAGCGCGTAGCATGACATAGCATGACGTGGCGACGCCCCACAGTGGGGAAAGGGGGGCTTCTGCGGCCCAAGAGGTGACCGAATCGACACCGAATGTGTAATCACTTCCGATGTTTTTTTCGGGAGGCCAGCCATTTTCTAGATTTTGGGGTCTATTTGGAAGTACCGAAAACCATTCCGTGGCATGGCGCTGGCAAGAATGACGCCAGCGCTGCAGTGGGACCACGATTCGGGACGAGCAGAATCGCGGAAAGGAGGCCAGCGGTGCAGTGTGAGCACGATTCGGAATGAGCGGTAGCGCGAAAATGAGACCAGCGCTGCAGCGGGAGCAGCATGTTGAACAAAAACCCAAGCGCGGAAACTCGGAAATGAGGACGCGTAGCCTGACATAGCATGACGTGGCGACGCCCCGAAGTGGGGGAAGGGGGACTTCTGCGGCCCAAGAGATGAACGAATCGACACCGAATGTATAATCACGTCCGTTGGTGATTTCGGGAGGCCATTCTCTAGATTTTGGGGCCTATTTGGAAGGACCGAAAACCACGCCGTGGCATGGCGCTGGCAATAATGACGCCAGCGCTGCAGTGGGAGCACGAGTCGGGACGAGCGGAAGCGCGGAAAGGAGGCCAGCGCTGCTGCGGGAGCACGATTCGGAATGAGCGGTAGCCCGAAATTGAGACCAGCGCTGCAGCGAGAGCAGCATTTCGAAACCAAAACCTAAGCGAAAACCCAACTCCCGGGAGCCCTGTGTGTAAGGATCCAGTACGCAGAAGGGGGGCCCAACAATCCTTGGACGCCTCTATTGTAATCTTGGAGGGGAGGGGGCAGTGAGAGGAGAGTGGGAGTGTGTTTCCCTTTGGTCGTTCCCCACTTCTCTCCGCAGTTCGGCTGTTCCCAATTTTTCTCCTTTGCCTGCTTGGTTTTCTTCCCATCCCTCCTGGCGTAGGCTAGGAGGAGGACTACGATGCCATCGAGGCCTCACCCTGACACCACCACCATCCTGAATCGCGAGGAGGAGGTCGAGGAGGAGGAGGAGGAGGCGGAGGAGGGGGAGGGGGAGGGGGAGGGGAAGGGAGGGGGTGGGGGGATGAGGAGGATCAGTGCAAACCCAAGACTCATCAACGATGTTGGGTTACAATCTCCCTCATACAAGGGTTCGTTTCCACAGAAGAAATTGCCACGTTGGGGGACAACCGTGTGAAAATCGTGAAGCGTGTCAGAACACTATTCTCAGGACTTCAACGCCACGAAATAACCTGGCTGCTAACTCTTGGCGATCCAGAATCGGCGAATCAACGTCATCGTTTGGCCCTGACATTCCTGAATCGCTCCAGAACGCCATTTCTGGTACGTCAGCCATGAGAAGCAGTGGAGCTCTTGCAATTTCTTCGAACGGATGTGCACGGCGATAAGGCGGGAGCCACATTATGAAAGGGAGCCGTCCTGAACCCGTGAAACTCTTACATTTTTTGTTTGTTTTGTTTATATTATGTAAATGCGATAGCAACATTTTGAACACGATTCGCCTTGAACTTGTGAATCCCTCACACATTTTTAAACCGAATGTGCGCGGCGCTAAGGCGAGAACCACATTTTGAAAACCATCCGCCCTCAATATGTGAAACTCTTGCATCTTTTAAGACGAAAGTGCGCGAGGCTGAGGCGAGAGCCACATATTAGAAACCACCCGCCCTCAATATGTGAATCTCCTTTTTGTTACAACGTGTGGGCGCGGCTCTAAAGAGCGAGAGCAGCATCTTGGAAGTGACCCGCCCTCAATCCGTGAAGTTGTTGCAAATTTCTAATGTTCACGATCATCAGTGGCAAGGGAGTCTCAGTCGGAACGCCCGGCCCGCCCTTTCGACTGGCCTCGGTGTGCGACAGGGAGGAGTTTTTATCAAGTAAAAGGAATTGGGGACCTTGGTTGAAGTTGCGCGTACGTTTCCCGCCCCCTTGTCGGGTTTGTGTGATGGGGGGTACACGAGGGCGCGCTCACAGCGCCTGGGTCACAACCCCCTTCCCGACGTCGCTCAGGCGTGCCACCGCCCACAGGCGGGTAGGCTCTCGGTGGTGGTTTCTGCTTCTCCTCTGACTGCCTCGGGCGCCGGCAACTGTTGGCTCCCGCGCCAGGGGCGCACGCGGAGCACCCCTCGAGCGCCCGACAGTCACGCAACCTCCGCGCCGGGAGCGCACGCGAGGCGCAGCACGTCGCCGGCATCCATCACAAGCAGACATGGAGCAAGCCCAGGTGGCAACTTCCCCGCCCAGCGCCGTCGCGCAGTCGCCGGCGGGCGCGGCCCTGCCGCCGTGCCCGCGCGGGAGGCAGGAGAGGGGGAAGGCGTGGCCCGCGAGGGAGGGATTCACAGGGAGAGGGAAGGGGCACCCCGAGTTCCGCCGGGCGCCGCCCTCGGAGGGCGGCCCCCTCAGCACAGGAGGCCCGTGGCCCGCCTGGCACCCGTGCGCGCCGAGGCGCCGTCCCTCTGCCACCCAGGGGGGGTTCGAGCTGTGGCATGAGCCGTGAGCCGTGGCTGCGAGCTGCGGCCCTGAGCCTCGGCACGAGCACCTGCTGGCTCTGCCGGCCGGTGAGCCGTGGCCGAGAGCTGCGGCGCAACCAGCAGCTGGTCGTGCCAGGGCGTGGCCGCTCGCGCCCGCTGCACGGCGGAGCGCAGGGGGCGAGCCGAGGGGGGTGGCGACGACCGTGGTCGGCCGAGAGCCGCCGTGACCCCTCGGCGTCCGGAAGCCCGCCGGCAGCCGGCGTGCCTGCGCCGCGTCCGAGGAGGGCGGCCGGGGCCGGAGGTGTCTCAGAGGGGAGGAGGTACCGATCATGCGACCCTTCCCTCGTTGTCCCTCGTCGCCACCGTTGGAGTCGTCTCGGAATTCTGGTCAGACGGCACCTCAGGAGAGGTCTGGGGAGTAGCGGTGTCGACACCTCTTTTCCAACACTCATGCGTTGGGTTCTCGTTTTGAAGAGAGCACGGCGGTTACAACTCCTTCCTTCCTGCATCCCTTTTCTTTTCTTCCCTTCTGCTCTCCTGTTCTACCTACCTGCGAGTTCTCTTGCCGGCCTGCTGCGTACCTCGCCATCCCTGGCTGTCTGCGATCTGCACAATTGTCGCTGCTTTCGAGGGCTTCCGGGGGGGGGGGCCAGCATAGGAACGTCCTGCGTGGGTTCAGATTTGACCTCGCCATCCCTGTTTGTCTGTGATCTGCGAAACTGTCGCCGCTTTCGAGGGCTGCTGGGGGAGCAAGCATAATTAGTGACGTTCTACGCGGACTCAGATTATACCTCACCGTTCCTGGTTGTCTGCGATCTTTGAAACTGTCGCCACTTTGGAGGGCTGCTGGGGGGGCCAGCATAGGGACGTCCTACGCGGATTCAGATTAGACCTCGCCATCACTGTTTGTCTGCGATCTGCGAACCTGTCGCCACTTTGGAGGGCTGCTGGGGGGCCATCATAGGGACGTCCTGCGTGGATTCAGATTAGATCTCACCATCCCTGGGGGGCTGCGATCTGCGAAACCGTCCCCACTGGCGAGGGCTGCTGGGGGAGCAAGCATATGACGTCCTACGTCCGCGGATTCAGATTTCGACGTCGCCATCCTTTGGTTGTCTGCGATCTTCGAAACTGGTGCCACTTTGGAGGGCTGCTGTTGGGCCAGCATAGTGACGTCCTACGTTCGCGGAGTCAGATTCGACCTCGCCATCTTGGATGTCTGCGAACTGCGAAACTGTCGCCACTTCCGAGGGCTGCTGGGGGGCGGGGCAGTATAGGGACGTCTTACGCGGATTCAGATTAGACCTCGCCATCCCTGTTTGTTTGCGAGCTGTGAGCCTGTCGCCACTTTGGAGGACTTCTAGTGGGCCAGCATAGGGACGTCATACGCGGATTCAGATTCGAGCTTGCTATCCCTCGGGGGCTGCGAACTGCGAAACCGTCGCCACTTTCCAGGACTGCGGGGGGTTCAGCGGAGTGACGTCCTACGCGGACTCAGATTCGACCTCACCATTTTTGGGGGGCTGCGAACTGCGAAACTGTCGCTAGTTTGGAGGGGCTGCTGAGGGGACCAGCGTAGGGACCGTGCGGATTCAGATTAGAGCTTGCTATTCCAGGGGGGGCTGCGGACTGCGAAACTGTCGCCACTTTTGAGTGTTGCTGGGGGGTCCAGAGGAGTGTTCTCTTACGCGGATGGGACAGTCTGCAGATCTCACCTCCTCCTCCTGCAGACTTGGCGGCGTGCTTGCGGGCGTTTAGCTCCCGCATTGAAGGGTGCAGGAAAGAATCGGAGAAGCTGGCGGGCGAACTTGGCCTCGCTCGCTTCTTGCACTAATTTTGAAATCTGTTCCTTTGGAGTGCCAGGGCGACATGGCGCGGTCAACGCTGCTTGTCCAGCGTGCCACTGGGAAACAACGGCGTTCCTTTCTCATCCCGCCTTTTTCGTCGTTGTCCCCCTTTTGCCGTCACCCTTTCCCGTCCTGTTCCTTTTCGTTTCTGGGGCCCCCTTCCTCGCCTTTCCATTGCCGTCCTGCCACGCGCGCATCCTGTGTAGCTTTCGCACCATATTGCGACTTCCGCGCGGTCGTTGTCCATGCAAGGTCTGGCCATCTCTTCTTGCCACTTGATGCAGGTGGGTTGGGTACGTCGCAGGCTGGCTACGGGGCGGCGCGGCTGCGGCGCCTGGCTTTCTCGCCAGTCATGGATCACTGGGGGCGAGAAGACGGTCTACTGGGTGGAGGGGGGGGGGGAGCGCGAGGGGAGAGAGGGGGGGAGGGTGTAGAGGAGAGGGGGTGGGGAGGGCGGAGGGGGGGAGGAGATGGGGGGACCGTCTGCGTGCGAATCTCATGGCTGCGGCGCGCTGCGAGGCGTGCAGTTCTTCAGAGGCGGATGCCCTCCGTGCCATACCTTATCCAGGGGGGCCTCCGCTTCTCTCTCGCGCTCCGCCCTCTGCGGTCCTGGCGCGCCCCGATGGCGCCCCCTACCGCGTGTGCGAGAAGTTTCGTGCGGAAACAGGTTCGCCCTCGCACTTTTGTCCTTGGTATCCGTTGCAGCCTGGCACGCAATCGTAATGCCGATCCGGGGCGGTACCATTCGTGGTCGGTTTTGTTTCCCCCCAGTGGGCCTTCCGTCCGACCGTCTGGCTGACCCACGCGGGCTCGGGTCTCATGGGCAACGCATCTCGCTTGCCCCTGCAACAGTAGGGTTTCATCAAGCCTGTCATTGCGTCCTTGACTGTTCGGCCCTGTGCTCTGCCCCGCCGCAATAGTTACAACATGAGCGTCCAGGGGCCTGGGATCTTTGCCTTGCGTCCTGACTCACATGTTTGGTCGTATCCCGTATCCTGCTCATCGAGCTTCTCGCCCGCCCTGCTTACGTGCACGCGTGCGTCATGCGTGCGTTCGAATGGCTTGGCGTTCTTGCGCAGTTGCGCCTTGCCCCTTACCTGCGAGGGTGGACGCGTGTGGGTGGGTACTCGGGGCGCCGAGGAGTATTTGTTGATGTGCTGACCGTCTTTGTCCCCAGCGCGGGCGGAGTCGACCGCTGCGGTGGCCGAGCCTGCTGCCGACTCGCACGCGTGTGTGTATGCTGAAAATCTACGTTGGTGTGCTGACCGTCTTTGTCCCCAACGCAGGCGGAGTCGACCGTTGCGGAGGCCGAGCCTGCTGCCGACGACGATGCGAGGCTCCCGGGCTCGAAAACGATGTTGGGGACCCGTGTGAAAAGGACACCGTATGGATACGGGGGGAGGCGAGGGCGGATGGCGGGCGGAGGGAGCACGATGGTGGTGATGAGGATGAGGACTGGAGGAGGAGAAAGAGGAGGAGGAGGAGGAGGAGGAAGAGGAGGAGGAGGAGGAGGAGGAGGAGGAGGGGAGAGGAGGAGGAGGACGAGGGAGGAGGAGGAGGAGGAGGAGAGAGGAGGAGGAGGATGAGGAGGAGGAGGGGAGGAGGAGGAGGAGGAGGAGGAGGAGGAGGAGGAGGAGGAGGAGGAGGAGGAGAAGAGGAGGACGAGGAGGAGGTGGTGGAGGAGGAGGAGGAGGAGGAGGAGCAGCAGGAGGAGGAGGAAGAGGAGGACGAGGAGGAGGTCGAGGAGGAGGAGGAGGAGGACCAGAGAAAGCCCAAGATGCACCAACGATCTTGCAATGCTCTCCCGTACCAGGCTCCGAGGCGGGAATCTATACATGACCACCGCCTGGAGGATCAATTTTCGGAGACCTTGCAGGCGGTGGATCGGAGGTTGGGGGGTGAGTCCGACGTGAAACGGAGACCCCCCCCTACCGGGAAATCGATTTCGGTTTCGGGTTCGTGTCGTGCGTGCCGTGCGTGAGTGTGGGCGAGGCGCAGCTGCGTGGGCGGGCGAGAGGAAATCCTCCTGTGGCTGGGCCACGGCCGGACCAAATGATTCTCCTTCGGCGGCCGGTGGCGCGCGGTGTCCCGCCGGTGTCCCGCTGGTGTCCCGAAATCCTCCTGTGGCTGGGCCGCGGCCTGACCAAATGATTCTCCTCTGGCGGCCGGTGGCGCGCGGTGTCCCGCCAGTGTCCCGCTGGTGTCCCGTGTTGTCCCGTGGTGTCCCGTGGTGTGTACTATGGTGTCCGGTGGTGTCCCGTTGAATGAGATCGATAGTGGGATCGGAGGTGTCCAGTGGTGTCCCGTGGTGTCCCGTTAAGTGAGATCGATAGTGAGATCGACAGGTGTCCCGTGGTGTCCTGTTGAGTGAGATCGATCGTGAGATCGATGTGGTGTCCCCAGGTGTCCCGTGGTGTCTTATGGTGTCCCGTTGAGTGAGATCGACATTGAGACCGGAGGTGTCCCGTGGTGTCCCGTGGTGTCCCGTGGTGTCCCGTTGAGTGAGATCGATAGTGAGATCGATAGTGAGATCGACAAGTGTCCCGTGGTGTCCCGTGGTGTCCCGTTGAGTGGCATCGATAGTGAGATCGATTGAGTCAGATGTTGGTTCTCTCCCCTCTCCCCCCCCCACAAGCTCCTTAGCACCCGAAGGGTGGTCGTATGGGTATGGATATATTGCCCCCGGGGGCCAAGATATATCCATACCTATACGACCACCCTTCGGGTGATAAGGAGGTTCGGGGGGGGGAACCAACGTCTCACTCGATCGGTCTCACTATCGATCTCAGTATCGATATCACTATCGGTCTCGCTCGATCGATCTCACTCGATCGATCTCACAATCGATCTCACTCGATCTATCTCATTCGATTGATCTCACAATTGATCTCACAATCGATCTCACAATCGATCACACAATCGATCTCACATTCGGTCTCAATATCGATCTCACCATCGATATCACACTCGCTCTGACAATCAACGTCATCATCATCATCAACATCATCAACATCAACATCATCACCAACAGGGCAACATCATCATGAGGGCACCGTCATCATCACCAACAGTCAACATCATCAACATCATCACCAACAGTCAATATCATCATCAACATCATCATGAGGGCACCGTCATCATCATCATAAACATCATCATCAACGTCAGCATCATCATCGGGACAACATCATCATCATCACCATCATCATCTCATCATCAACATCATCATCATCATCATCATCATCATCGGGACACAGTCATCGTCATCACCAGCAGCACCATCATACTCATCATCATAATCGGGACACCATCATGATCACCATCGTTCTCATCATCAACATTATATCATCAACATCGTCACCATCCTCGGGACACCATCATCATCATGATCATCGCATCATCATCATCATCGACATTATCATCAGCAACAACATCATCACCATTGGGGCAGCATCATCATCATGAGCAACATCATCAGCATCGTCATCATCATTATTATCATCATCTGGACACCATCACCATCACCATCATCATCACCATCATCATCAGCATCATCGTCGGGACACCATACTCATCATCAACATCATCATCAACAACATCATTATCGCCGGGACACCATTTCCATCAACATCATCATCACCAACATCATCGGAATCATCATCATCATCATCATCATCATCATCATCATCGGGACACCATCATCGTCATCATCATCAACATAATCATCATGAGCATCATCATCCTCATCATCGGGACACTATCATCATCAGCGACACCATCATCAACATCATCATCATCTTCAGGGACACTATCATCATCATATCATCATCATGATCATCATCATCATCATGATCATCATCATCATCATCATCATCATCATCATCATCATCATCATCATCATCATCATCATCATCATCATCATCATCATCATCATCATCATCATCATCATCATCATCATCCTCGCGGGACACCGCGGGACACCGCGGGGCGGGACACCGCGGGACACCGCGGGACACCGGCGGGACACCGCGGGGCCCCGCGCCCCGGATGAGAAACATTTGGTCCGGCCGCGCCTCAGCCACAGGAGACTTTTTCTCGCCCGCCCACGCAGCTTCGCCTCGCACGCACGGCACGCACGAACACGAAACCGAAACCGATTTCCCGGTGGGGGGCTCGCCGTTCCACTTCGATCTCACCCCCTCACCTCCGATCCACCGCCAGCTGGGGCACCAGGACGTCGTTTCCCAGGCGGTGGATGTGGATAAATCCCCGCCTCGCACGGGGCGCCTCCTCAGACGTCCCTGCAAGTATTCCCCGACACTGCGGGAAGCGCGCCGCTCGAGTGACCAGCGCCCGGCGGGCCTGCCACTCCAGCGAGGCCCCGTGCCGTGCAGGACCCGCCCTCCAGCCTTCCAGCTCGGAGAATGCGCAAGGAGGAGGAGGGGGAGGAGAAGGGGGGAGGAGGAGGAGGAGAAGGGGGGAGGAGGAGGAGGGGGAGGAGGAGGAGGGGGAGGAGGAGGGGAGGAGGGGGAGGAGGGGGAGGAGGAGGCGGAGGAGGAGGAGGAGGAGAGGAGGAGGAGGAGGAGGGAGAGGAGGGAGAGGAGGATGACGTTGGTGTCCCTTGTGCTCTTCTGGGCCTCTTGTGTCTGAAGGGCCGGAGGGAAGGAGAGTGGGATGGGGATAGTGATGAGGGTGGGAAAGGGATCGCAGGAGGAGGGACGGTGGAGAGGGTCCAGGGACAGACCTTGTTTGACTAGTATCTACTTTCCAGCCGGGGCAAGGTCGAGCAACTTCAGAGTTCGAGTCATACAGTCTGCAGAAGTCTCAAGCGGGAGCCCATTTCGAGAAGGTGCCGCTTTCCATCCGTTGAAGTGTCTCATCTTGTCATTGACCATCCGCTGTAGTATCCCCGTCGATTTCGAGGATGCCTGAAGCGGGAGTTTCATTTGGATAACACCACGGCCTCTATTTTTGCTGCCGTGGGAATTTTCAAACGAATTTGTGCTGCGCTAAGGCGGGAGACGCATTCAGGAAACGACCGTTCCTCCATCCTTGTAATTGTCGGTGTTTCAAGCTTCAGGATAGTTCATGGTACGTTCGTCTCAAGCGAAACGCCCTGCCCCGCCCAAGGAGATGTCTGATGATGCGACAGGGGGAGAACGAACGCCGATATCCGCTGCCGCGCGCACGCGCACTTGAAGGCGTCGGCTATAGGCTGTGGCTTGTCAAATGACGTTGAACAGATCCGGAGCCAGATCAATCAGGATATTGCGTCGTTGGTCCCCCGCCCAATGCAATTGTCGTTCCCCTGCGTCCCTAGCCGAACTTTTCAAGCGCACCGTACCTATTGTCTACACATCTGCCAAGACCTCGTCGCTGAGCTCGAGATCGTCAGCAGTCGCATCTGTTTTGACGTGGAGCATCCATCGTCCGATACAGAATGAGTCTGCTAAATCATCGCAGTCCCCTGCTCAGAGTCAGTCTACGAAAGCCGTAAACATCCTTTCAATAGAAATGTGCTTTGGCTTCCAGAACAGACGCTGACGCCCGAACTCGCTCTGGATTTTGACCAGCACCATACCACATGTTCCCGTAACCATCAATCCCTCTTCGTTGGAGTCTTTTTGAAAAACTTGCTGGCACCCTCGCCAGGAGGATTCGTCGAGGCGTCAACATAACTTCAAAACTCTTCAGCAACAAGTGACATGAGATGCTCAATGTGATCGCAAATCTGTGCGAGCTCAGATACTGCATGTCATGCTTCTGGTGTACGTATGGGTATGGGCTCCATCGGATGGAAAATCCAAATCACTGAGTGGGGTCGAAATTCCCGTCATGAACGTCCTGCTCGTGCGTGACGGTGTTTTTCCCTATCTAGGCTCTGCCTAGAAGGGTTCTTACTCGGTATGGTTAAAAAGGGCCGGGCAGTGTTCCACGCCCCGGGCGGTTCCCCCAGTATCCGCCCCGCTTAGCTTAGCTTAGCTTAGCTTAGCCTAGCCTAACTTACCTTAGCTTAGCTTAGCATAGCTGGACTTCTTAGCTTAGCTTAGCGCAGCATAGCGCAGCGCAGCATTAGCACAGCATAGCACAGCATAGCCAAGCATAGCATAGCATAGCTTAGCATAGCTCAGCATCGCATAGCATAGCATAGCATAGCATGGCATAGTGCAGCATAGCATAGCATAGCAAACCATAGCATTGCTTAGCATAGCACAGCGCAGCATCGCATAGCATAGCACAGCATAGCATAGCATATCATATCATAGCATAGCGCAACATAGCATAGCATAGCCTAGCCTAGCATAGCATATCATAGCGCAGCATAGCATATCATAGCGTAGCCTATCATAGCACAGCATAGCGCAGCATAGCATAGCATAGCATATCATAGCGCAGCATACCATAGCATAGCGCATCATAGCAAAGCATATCATAGTCTAGCACAACACAGCGCAGTCGAGCGTAGGTGTAGATGTAGATGTAGATGTAGATGTGAGTCTCGCTGTCGATGTTGATGTATATGTAGATGTAGGTGTAGATGTACATGCAGCTGTCGGTGTAGATGTAGATGCTGCTTTCCTAAATGCTCCAACTCCTAGATAGGGTCGCACTGGGATACTTGGTTATTCTGGCATGTGATCAATTTGGGACTGAGTATTTTTGCACCGCACGTCGGCTGTACACTTGAACGCTATCAGAGATAATGTTGGAAACCCAGGGCTTAGGAAAACCCAGGACCTTCTCATCAACTGCTGTTCAGAGTATGCATGTTAAAGTCCTCCAGCATATTGAAGAGGTTTGGTTTCGACAACGTCTGCATGTATGTTTTCATGGACTGCTCCAGCCTCTGGACAAATGGCTCGTCTTGATGGTGATCTCATTCGACGCTGCAGCACCATCTTCACACAACGAGACGGGAACTGACGCATCAGTCCATTCGTGTCGATCAACGCTTTAACAATCGCAACTCGTCTGTTTCG
>CAUYUJ010021614.1:75000-107500 GCA_963575745.1 Prorocentrum cordatum
GCCAGGGGTCGTCGGCTGCCTACCTGCACCATGGCCCAGGATCGGTGCGTTTGCCCTCCTGGCCTGGACCATGGAGACGCATGGACCGATTCTTGGTTCCAGCAGAAGCCTCTTTCTTCTGTGTCGGGCAATAACCGTGGTCATCTGGCCCGCCCACCCCCTCAACCCCCTGGATGACCTGACCTTGTCGGTTGCGCAGGTCCGAAAAAGTTATGCAGTATTGGTGCGCGTGGGCATACGTGGGGTTGCCCAGAGGGAAACGGCTAGGTTATCGGCTGGCACCTACCCCCCCACCACCAGATAATTCATTTTTCCGCAGAAAGATTCAGAAGATTGTGTAGTCAGCCTAGGCTGGGGTCGGCGAGGTGGACGACCGGCGTCACCTCCGGTCTTGCTCTCCTTTGAGCACCTCGGAGACCACGCTTGGAGGCGGGCCCCAGGGCCTTGGGCGCAGCGGTTCAGGTCCAGGGCCTGGCTCTGGAAATTCGGGGCCCCTTCGGACACGTAGCTCGAGTGCGGGAGGGGCACCCCTGAAGGATTCCCGCATTCGAGCAGTGCAGGGCCATCGCTAGGCGATCCAGAGCAGGGGACCCCCTCCCCTGCGCGCCCTCGGGGCCCCGCGCCGCCCGGCTCTGCACAGGCCCGCGGCCGCGCCGCCCGGCGGCGGCGGCGGCGAGCCCCGCGCGCCGCAGGGGCGCGCGCCGGAGGACGGATGGGACCCAGACTGGCTAGACTTCCCCGGCGGCGCGCGCAGCGCGGGGGTGGGAGGAGGAGGAGGAGGAGGAGGAGGAGGAGGAGGAGGAGGAGGAGGAGGAGGAGGAGGAGGAGGAGGAGGAGGAGGAGGAGGAGGAGGAGGAGGAGGAGGGACTGTACGCCGTGTACAACCTTACGCGCCAGGTACGCCGTTCACCGTACCTTCAGTCCCCTCTGAGTGGCCCCACCGCTCATCATACTTTTCCCCTCCCCGTGTTTTCCAGCATAAGTAAGGTAAGGTGGTCTCGCCCATCCTCCACCCGTGGCGTTCGGGGGGCTCCGCGATCGCGCCGGACGGGTGGCCGTCCGCGGCGGCCCGCGGGCGCGCGGGCGCGGCTTGGGAACCGCAGAAGCGGCTGCGAGAGAGAGGAGGTGAGGGGCAACCATCGGGGTGGACTGGCTCAGGGGTGGACATCGAGCTGGAATCCGCGATACGTCGCTGGTAGATCGGCGATCGGCCCGCGATCTCGAGTCCGCATGTTTCTGGGCGGGGTGGGCCAGGTCGGACGGAGGGGGGGGGACAGGGACAAAGGGATTACGGCATTTGCTGCGTGCAGCTGGTTTCGGCCCTGCCGCTGGGCGCGTTCCTCGATACAAGGGCGCCTGAGATACACGAAAGGAGCTTCGTGCAAGGTCGGGGAATTCTTTACGCTTCGCGTATCCCCACCAGCCCATCTCACAACAGCAACTCTTGCGAAGCATGCCGACAGTCGTGTTTGTCAGGCGTGTGTGCGCTTGCCCCCGCATATCTCCCCTGTTCCTCCTTCCTCCCGCCTCCTTGTACATCCTCCTTGTGGGGGGAGCGGGAGAAGGACGAGGCGGAGGAGGAGGGAGAGAAAGCGCTCCTCGTGGTTTGAGTCGTTTGGGGTTTCTCGTCCTGGTGTGAGTCGTTCGGGCCCTTCTTCCTGGTGTGAGTCGTTCGGGCTCTTCGTGGTGTGAGTCGTTCGGGCTCTTCGTCCTGGTGTGAGTCGTTCGGGCTTCTCGTGGTGTGAGTTGTTCGGGCCCCTCGTCCTGGTGTGAGTCGTTCGGGCCCCTCCTCCTGGTGTGACTCGTTCGGGCTCCTCGTGGTGTGAGTCGTTCGGGGCCCTCGTCGTGGTGTGAGTCGTTCGGGCTCCTCGTGGTGTGAGTCGTTCGGGCGCCTCGTCCTGGTGTGAGTCGTTCGGGCCCCTCCTTCTGGTGTGAGTCGTTCGGGCTCTTCGGGTATGAGTCGTTCGGGCCCCTCGTCCTGGTGTGAGTCGTTCGGGCTCCTCGTGGCGTGAGGCGTTCGGGCACCTCGTCCCCTGTTGGGGCGTCTTGGGGGCTTCTTGGCGGCCCCAGGGGCTTCTAGGAGCGTCTTGGGTGCCTTGGGGGAGCCTCTTCGGGCCTCTTGGGAGCCTCTTGGAGACCGTTTGGGGCGTCTTGGGGGCCTCTTGGCGGCCCCAGGGGCTTCCAGGAGCGTCTTGGGTGCCTCGGGGGAGCCTCTTGGGGCCTCTTGGGGGCCTCTTGGGGGCATCTTGGGGGCCTCTTGGAGGCCTCTTGGGGGCCTCCTGGGGGCCTCTTGGGGCCATCTTGGGGCCTCTTGGTGCCTCCTGGGCGCTTCTTGGGGCCATCTTGGAGGGAATCGATCAAAGAAGAGGGGAGCTTTAATTAGCGCTGCCCCCTCCGAAGGGCAAAATGAGCCCAAAACCTTCGTAAAATCAATGATTTTGCCTGGAAATAAGAGGGGAGCTTTAATGAGCGCTGCCCCTCAGAAGGCCAAAATGGGGCCACAACCGTAGTACAATCAATGATTTTGGCTTCAAAGAAGAGGAGAGGGTTTTTTCTGCCTCCCCCCGTCGGGGCCAGAATCCTCGTGAGGGGTGTCGTTTTTTAGCCCTCCCAGGAGTCGAAAATGACCCCCCCAACGACCCGCGGAGGGACCTCTCCAGGCCCAGGGGGAGGGGGTAGGGGGAGGGGTAAACCCCTCCCCGAAGGGGAAGAAGGGGGTTGAGAACAGAGCGGGCTCTCTAAACCACTCACGCCCAAAGGGCTGGTGGGATTCGCTACGTGAGCTGATTCGGTACGCAGAGCTCCTTGGCCGATCAGACGACGTGGTGTATACTTCGAGTCCCTCCACTTTGCTTCCTCCCCCCTGCACTACCGTTATGCTGTTCCAACTTACTTTAGTCTTGACCACCAGAAATAATTTCGAGCACCAACGCAGTACCGCAACTCTAGGGTTTTCACGTGTCGGGCCCTGGGAGACGCTCGTCCGACATTGTTTCGGCACTCTTTCGACACTTTTCCGGGTGCTCGAAATCATTTCTGGGACGTGGTCCTTAAGTACGGTGGGAGCAACATAACACTACCCCTCAATTCGTCAGACCCTGGTGAGGTTGTAAAAGCTTGGGGACCTCCTCGGCTGGCCTCAGCAGGCTCCCCAAGCAGCCTGGGGCGGCCTCAGCACCGGTTGCCGTGCCCCCCCCCCTCTCTCTCGTGTCCTCTCCGCCGCCAGCACGTCGTGTCCACATCCGCCGCACTGGGGTCGCCCCCCCCAGATCTCGAGAGGACTTCTCGCGGAGCGGTGTATGTGGATACCAGCCCTTGACGGCGGGAGAGCAGCCATATCCACCGCTCCCCCAGGAATCAGAGGCAGGATTCCAGAAGCCTGGATGGTTCCAGTGGGGGGCGGCGAGGGGGAAGGGGGTTGGGCCGACACTCTGCGTTCAACCCAAATCCTCTTCGCACCAAGCCCCTCTGGAACCTTCCCGGCAGCTGAGGGTGCAGGTGTTTCCGCGCGGTGCAGCTTCGCCGTTCAGTCTTCGCGACGCCGTGCGAGTTCTGCACGCCGTCGGGTCTCCGGGCAGCTCGGGGCCTGACCCGCCGTCCGAGGAGTCCGGAGGGGGGCCTCCTGCCTCTCCGAGAAGCCCAGCTCCCCTCTGGCCCACTGCAGAAACAGAGGAGGCTGCCCACGGAGGCGCGAGGTCCGCGCGGGCCGGGCTGCTATCAAAAAGGGGGCCGCATGCGAACCCTACCCCCACCCCCCACGATTTCTGGGGAGGAGGGTGGGGTGGGTTCACGAAGTGAACCCCGCCCTCCCCCTCAGAGATCGTGGGGGGTGGGGGTAGGGCTCGCATGCGGCCTCCCAATCAAGAGGAGGTGCCCTGGAGGGGTCGGGCCCGGGAGCAGGTTCCCCGCTCGCCGGCTCCGAGGGCCCACCCCGGGCCCCAGGGCCGGGAGCGTCAACAAAGCAGCCCGAGATGCCTGGAGAAGGCCCCCAGGGACTAGGGTTACGTCGGGCCTGTCCCCCTACAGGGGGAATATTCAAAGATAGTCAAAAAATAGTCTGGGGACGATTTTTTGAGTATTTTTTTGCCCATTTGGGAATATTCTTTGACTATTTTTGGTTCTTCGTCCAAAATCCTCCTGTAGGGGAACAGGCCCGACCTAAGACCAGGGTCTGTTCCCGCCAGGACCCCTGTCCCTGTTTGCAGCTGGGCCTCCAGTGTCTTGAGCAGGACTGACCTGGCGAGCATCGGTGTGGATAGATACTTGGCGTCCTGAGCCTCCTCCCAAAGCAGGGCTGAACCTAAACGGTGTTTTTCGTTTTCGTTTTGTTGTCGTATTCCGTCGTTTTGTCTCCAATCCGCCTTTACAGTAAAACGACATCGAAGCGAAAACGGCCCACGAAATCGCCCAAACACCGTTTAGGTCCAGCCCTGACCCAAAGAAGTCCCGCCGCTCGATCAACACGCAGCGCTCAGTCTTCTCGACCCTCTCCCTGAGGCTAGTTTTTCACCCTCAGCTGCTTTTGACGGCCCAGGGGGCCGAGAGACGGTCTCGAGAGAACGTGACGGGTAAACTCGGTGGACCCGCCATTTTTTCGTCACGTTGGCCTTCAGGGACCCCGGCCAAGTTTTTCATCGTGGCCCGGTAAGGTCCCCCTGAGGCCGAGAGTTGCCAACCACTTAACGTCATGTATTGTTCCCCGACGCGATGGGGTTTGGGAGCGGTGCAAAGACTCGACTACACGTAAGAGTGACCTTTCGCCGGAATTACCTTTGGTGCGGGCCTAATGGGGTCCCCTGATCGCTAAACGCGAAGCGGTAGCAGCGGCTTGCGCTCCCAGGTTTGGCCACCCCGCGCCCCCCGTTCAGTCGCGCATCAAAGGTCATTCTTGCCAGAAAAGACGTCTACCAGTACGTCGGATTTCCTTGGGGGAGAGCCATGATCGGGACTCCCTGGCTGCAGCCCCGCGGATGCAGGGCGGCCCCGCGCGGTGGCCCCGCGCGGAGCGCATCCGTGGAATCGCGCGGCCACGGGGCGGTGCCTCGGGGCGGCACGGACGTGGACACGTCCGTCGCCCGTGATCTCCGCGTGTGTGTGTGTGTGTGTGTGTGTGTGTGTGTGTGCGCGTATGTGTGTGTGTGTGTGTGTGTTTGTGTTTGTGTGTGGCCATCCCCGCTGCATTTTGCCGTCCGTGGTCCAGCCAACCTCTTGGCCCCCCGCTGGACCTGGATGTCGTCGACGTGGCCATTCTTTCCCTACCTGGTTAATTACTGTGCCTCTTCCACTTCGTGCGCTGCAGCCCCTGCTTCAGCCCTTGGGTGTGGCCGTGACGCCGCCCCGCGCCCGGTGCCAGGGGTGCAGCATTGGCTGGCCGCCCAGGCCGCTCGGCGGCGAAGCTTTTCGCCATGTGAGTGCCCTCCCCATCCATTCCTCCTCCCCCGCGGCCGCTTTCGCCTGCCTCCCCCTCTTCTTGCCGCCAGTTGATTTACTCTTTCCGTTGCCTGGACCGCCTGAGCGCGCGTGCGGGCCGCCCCTGCCGCGCTGTGACGCAAACGATTCCGTGCTCCTTCTCGTAGTTGTAGGCGGCATGCTGCCACTGGCCTGGACACCCACGGCCAAAACCCGAGAAAGGTGGTGTAAGGTGGGGGAAAAACGACCAAATATTGCCCGTGCGTGTGTGAGTGTGTGTGTGTGTGTGTGTGTGTGTGTGCCCTCGGGGGTTGCTGGAAAAGCCCCTGGCCCAACGTGCTCCCAGCTTTCGCTCGATCTTGAGCCCCTGGGGCCCCCTGGGCCTCGGGAAGGGTGCTCTGGAGAACTTGGTGGCCTCCTTGGGAAATTCTGGGGGCACCATGGGCCAGGGGCGCTTCTAGCAACACTCGATGCTCTGGTGCTGGTCCGACCCGCGCGCGTTCGCTTGACTTGACCTACGCGGCGCCTCCGCGCGCGCGGCCGCGACGCGAGCGCGCTGGTCGCGACCGCGCGCCGAGGAGTGCCGGAGCGCCAGCGGCCCCCCCAGGAAGGGCGGAGGCCCGCAGGGGGGCGCGGATGAGGTTGCCGACGCCGCGGGGAGGCGGCGCCGCGGGGGATTTGCGCAGCGTTTTGGCGAAGAGGGATCGATGATCCCTCGTATCTGGGCGTCGCCAGGATCGAAAGATCGAAGGAACGAGGAATGATCCAGGCGAGGAAACGGGGGCCGAATGATCGACGATGGAGGGAAGATGTGGGCGAGGAAAGCTTGAAGGATCGAGTGATCAAGGAGTAATCTAGGCGAGGAAGGATCGAAGGATCGTGGAAGAATTTGACGGACCAGAAATCGAAGGATTGGAGGGATCGGAGGGACCGAGGATCGAAGGATCTGAGGCTCGAGTGGTCTAGCCGAGGACAAGTTCGGGATCGAAGGGTCGAGCGCCTGGCGAGGAAGGGCATTTTTGTTCCTTCATCGTTTTCGGCCTTTGCTTTTGGCCGTTCCCGGGCCCTGGAACCATCGGCAAGAGCACGGCTCAGGATGGAACTTCGGCTCCAGGGAATGGGCCGAAACCGTGGAAATTCACGTCACGGCGACGATGCAACGCATGGAAAGTGGGATCGAGGACGTTGGAGGTTTCTTGTCCTTTCTGGTTCTCCGGGGGGCCCCTCGCTTCGGCGGCGGAGTCCGCTTCGTTTTTCTTGCCAGAGCGTGCCCCAAGATTTGCGGGTTGAGGAGCAGGCGGAGGAGGAGGAGGAGGAGGAGGAGGAGGAGGAGGAGGAGGAGGAGGAGGAGGAGGAGGAGGAGGATAGAGAGTGGGGGAGGGGGAGGGGGAGGGCGTGGAGAAGGAGGAGCAGTTTTTTGTGCATGCGGAGAGGCATGATGATGATGATGATGATGATGCTGATGCTGCTGCTGCTGCCGACGGCGACGACGATGATGCTGATGATGGTAATGATAATGATAATGATGCATATGATGATGATGATGATGGCGATAATGCTGATGCTGATGCTGCTGAGGATGATGTTGAATATGGTGATACTGATACTGATACTGCTACTGATGATGCTGATGTTGATGATGCAACTGATGATGAGGATGATGATAATGATGAGGATGACGACGATTACGATGATGGTGATGCTGCTGTTGGTGATGGCGATGCTGATGATGATAATGCTGATGCTGGTGCTGCTGATGATGATGCTGCTGATGATGATGATGATCAGTTTGTCGTTGATGTTGATGCTGATGCTGTTGGTGATGACGATGGTGATGATGGTGGTGATGGTGGTGGTGGTGATGGTGGTGATGGTGGTGATGAGGAGGATGAGGATGAGGATAAGGATGAGGATGATGACGAGGAGGCGGAGGAGGAGGAAGGCTTCAATAAGCTGTAGACGCATCAGCGATGCTGCAAGACACCCTTCCGTCCGAAGTCCCCTCCTCGTACGCCATACCACGTATCACTTTTCACTTCAAGAAGCGTTTCCTTGAAAGGCCAGAACAGTTGTGAACATTAATTGCACGTTTGAACATTTTGTCGAGGGCGAGGGCCCCGCTTTGAACATTAATTGACTTGCATCTCTCTGGCGCGTAATCAGGAACGCGAGAAATTATCATCATAGAGTTCAGCGAAGTGTCCAGCGAGATCCCGCTTTCGTAGTTGGACTCCCCCTCCGTGTAACTGTTGCACGAGCTTGCACTTGTGGTCATGCTCTCCGAGGACGTCTCAAGCGATAACTCGATTTTGACAAAGGGCAGCCCTGTATCCGTGCAGTGCGACATGCGTTGTACACGCGGTGTTTGAAATCTATCGAAGTCTGAAGCGAGAGCTCCACGTTGAAAGCATGACAGTCCTCTACCCTGCTAAGCGTTGTATTGCGACTTTTTCCCGTCGGCGGCTAGGCAGGGGTCGTCTGCGCCGGCGGATCAAGCTATCTAAACGGGGGCACCGTTGTAGCGAATTGGCCACCGTGGGGGGGAAGGAGGCAAAGCGGGCGGCCGCGGGGAAGGACGAAAGCGGCGGAGAGAGGGCCGCTCATGGGGACGGGTCACGCCCAGAGCGGCAGGCGGCGGGCGCGGCCAGCCCCATCGGCGTGGTGTGGCGGCTGCTACGCCGGGGTTCCAGCGGCGGCGGGGCCCAGTGCGGGTACCAGAGTACAGCAGGTCGATTGTCAGGGAGTCGCCGTAGCGCACGAAATGCCAGGCTGCGGGCCGCGCGTCGCCCAGGTGGATGCGCAAAGGGTGCGGCAAATGGGGAAGTGCCGGGAAGTGCGTCCAGCGATATGCTGGGCCAGCGTGGGGTGGCGGGCGGCAAGACGTCGCATTAAAACAAACGAATGCGCGCGGCGCTGCGTTGAGAGCCAAATTCTGAAACCGACTCCTTATCGCTGTTGCAGGATTTCGGCGCGAACATTCCCGGCGCTATGAGAGCCCCGCTTTGACAAGGAACCGCTCTCCATCCGTGAAGCTGATGCAACATTGTAAGACGAATGTGCGCGGCGCCAAGGCGAGAGTTGCACTTTGACAACCGTTTTCAAACTTGCAACGAATCAGTGTGACGCTAAGACGAGAGCCACATTTTGAACGTGGCCCCCCCCCTTCTAGGCTTTGTAAAATTGTAGACGCATGTGCGCGGATCTAATGCGAGAGCCAGATTTTGAAAACGACCCCATCTCCGTCCTTCATTCTTGGCGCATGTGTGCAAGGCGGATCTGCGGGGCGCTAAGGCTAGAGCCACATTTTGAACATTAACCTCCCTTCGTCCTGGAAGCTGTCGCAAACTTGTAGGAAAACTGCGCGGCGCTAGGGGGGGGGGGCCGCACATTGAACGCCGCCCGCGCTCCATCCTTGAAATTTTTGCGAATTTCAAGCCTCGGAGGAGAGGGATGAGCGGGGGCAGGACTTGGCAAAGGAGGAGGAGGATGAGGATCGCATGTATGAGTCGTACGATTAGGAGGGAGGATATTAGGCGGGGGGAAAGAAAAATGACGATTATCATGATGATGGTGACGATGCTGATGGCAATGATGATGATGATGATGATGATGATGATGATGATGATGATGATGATGATGATGATGATGATTATGCAGGTGATGATGATGATTACGATGATGATGGTGATGATAGAGGTGCCTTGTGATGATGATGACGACGATGATGAACACGCGGATGCGGATGATGATGTTGCTGATGGAAATGAGGATGCAGATGGTGATGATGACGGTGACGATAATGATGATGATGATGATGATGATGATGATGATGGTGCTGCTGCTGATGAAGATGATGATTATGGTAATGGTGATGGTGATGGTGACTATGATTCTTGTGGTGATGGTGATGCTGGTGCTGTTACTGATGCTCGTGATAGCCATGACAGTGACGATGATGGTGATGATGGTGATGCTGGTGGTGATGATGGTGGTGGTGGTGACGATTTTGTTACGGAGGAGGAGGAGAAGAAGGAGGATGAGGAGGAAAATGAGGACGAATTGGGCGAGGAACGTGAGGAGGAACATGAATAATACAATGCTGATAATGATGAGGAGGATGATGATGATGAGGATGAGGAGGAGGAGGACGAGGAGGAGGGCGAAGAGGAGGAGGAAAGGGAGGAGGAGGAGGAGGAGGAGGAGGAGGAGGACGAGGACGACGACGAGTAAAAAGAGGAGGAGCAGTAACAGGAACAGCAGCAGCAGCAGCACCAGCAGCAGGACAGAGCGCCGCGCTGCTCTACGCGCCACGAGCAGCACGAAACTCGACGTTCGGGCTCCCTGGTGCAACCTCCTTACCGGAAATCTCCAGGGGTCTCGGGGGGGTCTCCAGAGGCCTCGGGGCCTCCATGGGTCCCCAGAGGCATCATGAGGCCGGGAAAAACTACGCAGACGTCCAAACACGTGGATCCTTGATCGTGGAGCCCGCTTGTCCTCCTCCCTTCCCCACCTCCTTTTCTTTACTCATAACTCCTCCCTCTCGCCCCCCAGCGCTGGTCGAAAGGGCGGGCTGGGCGTTTCGCCCGAGATTTCCCCACCATTTATGACATTGGAGCTTCAACAGTTACGACAATTTCGCGGATTGATGGCGGGTGGTTTTCGGAATTTGGCTTTCGCATTGGCGCCGCGCACATTCATGTCAAACCTGTGGAGCAGCTTCTCAGATTGAGGGGGTTCTTTTTGAAAGTGTGTCTTTCGCTTCAGCGCCACGCGCTTTCGTTTTTGATCATACTGCAGGAGTTTTACAGGTTTTCAAAAGGTGGCTGTTGGTCGTTTTCCAAAAGGTCGCTTCACGGCATGGTCAGCGTACCAGAAATTGTGGTTTCGGAACGATTCAGGAATGTCGGGGCGCAGCAGTTACGATGATTCGCGGTGTTGAAGTCCAGGAGTGGTCCTCTGGAGCGATTCAGGGTCGTCAGGACGCAGCAGTCAGGTTAATTTGTGGCGTCCGAATCCCGGGTTTTGTTGTTGTTGTTGAATATTATTACTTCTAAAGAATAATTATTGTTGGGCCCCCTGGTGCACGCCCCCCTCGCCGCGCCTAGGCCGCAGCCACATTTTCATCATTTTCGTGAGGAAGTCTCAGGCAAAACGGGGGAGTCCGGATCCGGTTGTTTTGTTGACGCCCGTTTTCCCTTGCAAAAAATTAGCTAAAGTGGACATTTCTTGTTCTAACATAACCAAACTTCAAGAATCCCTTGCAACAAATAAGGTAAAGTGGACATTCGCGCGCGCAAGACGAAATCCTTCCAAAACCTTAGTGTTCGCAGCGATTTTAACATAAAAACATCAAAAACCAATGGTTTTTCAAAAAAAAAAATGTCAAAATTTCATCCCGCGCGCTCTTGCGGATTCGTAGGAAACCCAACACTTTTTAAACATTTCTGTCAAACGGGCTTTTGCGAGCAACTTTTTCGAACTTCTGCAACAACGGTTGCGCACCTGCCAGGGCCATCATCCCTGTCAAATAATACCATGCGGGACACATTCGTTTTTTCTTCGCGCGCGCACGCCGTCGTCGTCGGCCGCGGGGCCCTGAATAGTAGCCACGGTCGTCCGCATGCCACGAAGTGAAGTGTCCGAACGTCATAGGGCGGGAAGCTGGGTGTGGGTGGTGGCGAAGAGTCGTTTGGAAATTTGGTAGAGCTTGAACCGGCCCCCCCACAAAGTGGGGGTATTGCCCGCCTCCTATGAAAACCCTGGCACTGGTGAGAACGGAGTGTCCCCACGTGCTAGTAATTGTTGTTGTTGTTGAACATTACTAATTCTAAAGAATAATTATTGTTGGGACCCCTGGTGCACGGCCCCCCCTGCGCCGCCTAGGCCGCAGCTACATTTTCATCATTTTCGTGAGGAAGCCTCAGGTAAAACGATGTGATCAAGATCCGGTTGTTTTGTTGTAATCCGTTTTCCCTTGCAAAAAACACAATAAAATGACATTTCTTGTTCTAATATAATCAAATTTCAAGAATCCCTTGCAAAAAATAAGGTAAAGTGGACATTCGCGCGCGCAAGACGAAATCCTTCCAAAAGCTTAGTGTTCGGAGCGATTTTAACATAAAAACATCAAAAAACCAATGGTTTTTCAACAAAAAAATGTCAAAATCTCATCCCGCGCGCTCTTGCGGATTCGTAGGAAACCCAACACTTTTTAAACATTTCTGTCAAACGGGCTTTTGCGAGCAACTTTTTCGAACTTCTGCGACAACGGTTGCGCACCTGCCAGGGCCATCATCCCTGTCAAATAATACCATGCGGGACACATTCGTTTTTTCTTCGCGCGCGCACGCCGAAATCTCCAAAAACCATTTTTTTTTTTTTTTTTTTTTTTTTTTTTTTTTTTTTTTTTTTTTTTTTTTTTATTTTTTTTTTTTTTTTTTTTTTTTTTTTTTTTGTTTTTTTTTTTTTTTTAATAAGAATTTTAGCACCGCGCATCATAAAATCACACGAATCGCACCGTAGGTCCTCGAAAAACACCTGCACGACTTTTCAAAATTTCCACCCGCGCGCGCTGTCCTAACAACTTCTGTGGGTGTGTACTCCACGCCAGTGTAGTAGCCACGGTCGTCCGCAGGCCACGAAGTGAAGTGTCCGAACGTCATAGGGCGGGAAGCTGGGTGTGGGTGGTGGCGAAGAGTCGTGTGGATATTTGGTAGAGCTTGCACTGCCCCCCCACAAAGTGGGGGTATTGGCTGGCGTCGCATGAAAACCCTGGCACTGGTGAGAACACTGAGCGTTCGGGTAAAGTGATTGTTGTTGTTGTTGTTGTTGTTGTTGTTGTTGTTGTTGTTGAGCTGTCACTTTTGAAGAGTATTTTTTGGTGATCCCCCCCGTCCGGTGCACATATTTTTTTCGATTGAAGTGCCCTTCCCGGGGCTCGCACCTGGTTTTTTATTAGGGAAAGTCTCGAGGGTCAAACTGCGTTGTTGGCCCCCGGTTTGCAACAGTAGCAGCTCCCGCGTGATATTTCCTCACAATTTATTGAAGAATCGCGCTCTCGCTTGGGACTTCTCACAATTCACCACGGGGTCGCGGCTCCCGCTTGATATTTCCTTACAATCTATTGAAGAATCGCGGTCTCGCTTGGGATTTCCTCGCAACTTACCACCGAATCGCGGCTCCCGCCTGATACTTTGTCACAATTTATTCATTCAGATGCCGCTCCTCGACACTCAGGAATCGCGCTCCCGCTATATATTGCCTGGCGGTTCAAGCAGAATTATCGCTTCAACGACCCGCCCGCTCGACCCGCCGTCTGGGCCTGCCCGCCCGACCAGCCCGTTAGGGACTGCAGTCGCCGCTCGCTGCCCTTCGCCCGCCTTCGATGCCCCTCGCTGCCCGTACTGGTTCCGCGGTCGCCTTCGCTCGCTGCCCTTCGTGGCCCCGTTGCTGCCTTCAGTGGCCCCGTCGCTACCGATTGTGGCCCCGCATTATATGCCCTTCGTGGCCCCCGGTCGCAGTCGCCCGTCGTGGTCCCATACGCATGCCCTTCGTGGCCCCGCTGTCGCCCTTCGTGGCCCTCTCGCTGCCCTTCGTGGTCTCTTTGCTGCCCTCAGTGGCCCCGCTGTCGCCTTTTGTGGCCCCATATACGAATGCCCTTTGTGGCCCCCGGTCGTTCGCGCCCGTCGTGGCCCCATATGCATGGCCTTCGTGGCCCCGCTGTCGCTCTTCGTGGCCCCCTCTCTGCCCTTCGTGGCCCCGTTTCTGCTCTCAGTGGCCCCGTCGCTGCCTTCTGTGGCCTCGGATTAATTGCCCTTCGTGGCCCCCGTTCGCTCGCGCCCTTCGTGGTCCCATACGCAGTCGTTTCGTCGCCCCGCTGTCGCCATTCGTGGCCCCCTCGCTGCCCTTCGTGGCCCACTTTCTGCGCTCAGTGGCCCCGCTGTCGCTCTTCTGGCCCCATATATGTATGCCCTTCGTGGCCCCTGCTCGTTCGCGCCCGTCGTGGCCCCATATGCGTGGCCTTCGTGGCCTCGCTGTCGCTCTTCGTGGCCCCCTCTCTGCCCTTCGTGGCCCCGTTTTTGCCCTCAGCGGCTCCGTGCTATTCCTCACTCCTTTGCATTCCGCCCACTCCTCCCCAGGCCGCCCCATCCCACCCCAACAATCTCCACCATTTCCCAGTCGCCTTCCGCATTTCTTTCAAATTATCCCCAGTCCTTCCTCCAGATTCCTCCGTGTGCCCCGCGTTCCTCCGCACTCCTCCCGGTTCCTCTTCTCCACTCCTTGCCGCTCCTCCTCCTGAGACCCTATTCTTTTCCACTCCATCCGAATCCCCTCCACGTTCCCGCGCTTCTCTCGACAAAGTTGCAATTCTCACGATCCCTCCGCCCCACTCTCCCAACATTCCGCTTCTTTTCTGGGTTCCACGAAATTTGTTTCTGACACCAGCTCGCAGCTGTACGTCCACCCGTGGGGGTAGCCACGATATGTTCTTTAACGGGGGTGGTACGCGACGTTGTTTTATGGCGCGACCCATGGCGAAGCTTATTGTTAACCTGTGTTGGAGTGGCTGGCGCAAGCCATGGCGCAAGCCGAATCGCCACTCGCAGCGCAACTCATCGTCCTCCGTCCTTCTTGCCCTTCCGCTACATTCCTCCGGTCCCTTCGTCCTCACCCCCCCCGTTATCTGTTATCCTTCGTTTTCAAAGGCTTCTCCAACCACGCGTGACAGGGAATGAATGTATCCCCCAATAAGGGGGTGCGGTCGAAGACGAAGAGGGCGGGTGTCCAGGGTTTGGGATACGTATTTTGAATGACACGCGAGAAAATAAGAGCGAAACGTCTTAAAATAATTGTTGTCGTTGTTGAACCCTCACTTCTGAAGAATAATTATTGTTGATCCCCCCCGTCCGGTGCACATTGTCTTTTTCCACTGAAGTGCCCTTCCTGGGGCTCGCGTTTTTTTTTTTGGTTTGTAAAGTATTTTCCCTACCTAGGCTCTGCCTAGAAGGGTTCTTATTCTCTCAGCTTAAAGGGGCCGGGCAGTGTAAAGCGCCCCGGGCGGTTCCCCCAGTCCCCGCCCCGCGGTCCCCCCCAGTCCCAGGGAGCTTTAGTTTTAGCTTCAGCTTCAGCTTAGCTTTAGCTTAGCTGTAGCTTAGCTTTAGCTTAGCGTTTCGCTTAGCTTTTCGCTTAGCGTTTAGCTTAGCTTTAGCTTAGCTTGAGCTTAGCTTTAGCTTAGCTTGAGCTTAGCGTTTAGCTTAGCTTTAGCTTAGCTTTAGCCTAGCTTTAGCTTAGCTTAAGCTGAGCTTTAGCTTAGCTTTAGCTTATCTTTCGCTTTTCTGTAGCTTAGCTTTAGCTTAGCTGCTGCTCAGCTTTAGCTTAATTTTAGCTTAGCTTTAGCTTAGATTTAACTTAGCTGTAGCTTAGCTGTAGCTTAGCTTTAGCTTAGCTGTAGCTTAGCTGTGGCTTAGCTTTAGCTTAGCTTTAGCTTTGCGTTACTGTTACTACTAATGCTGCTTTCCTAGGGGTTCCAACTCCTAGGTCGGGTCGCACTGGGATTTTTTGTTTAAAAAATACAAAAACAGGGGAAGTCTCGAGGGTCAAACTGCGTTGTTGGCCCCCCGTTTACAACAATAGCGGCTCCCGCGTGATACTTCCTCACACTTTATGGAGGAATCGCGCGCCCGCTTGGGATTCTGATGCAATTTACCACCGGATCGCGGCTCCCGCTTGATACTTCCTACTCTTGTCCACTCCATCCCAATCCACTCCACATTCCCGCTCGCCTCTCGACACAGTTGCGGTTCTCACCATCCTCTTGCCCCACTCTCCCAACATCCCGTTTCTTTTCAGGGTTCCACGAAATTTGTTCTTGACACCAGTTCGCAGCTGCACTTCCCCCCGTGGGGGTATCTACGGTATGGTGTTTAGATGGGGTTAGGTGGGTGGTACGTGGCGCTGTTTATGGCGCGACCCACGGAGAAACTGATTGTTAACTTGTGTTGGAGTGGCTGGCGCAAGCCATGGCGCAAGCTGAATCGCCACTCGCAGCGCAAATCATCGTCCTCCGTCCTTCTTGCCCTTCCCTTCCCTTCCTCCGATCCTTTCGTCCTCATTCTCCCCCGTTATCTGTTGCCTTTCGTTTTCAAGGGCTTCACCAACCACGCGTGGCAGAAAATGAACGTACCTCCCATCAGGGGGTGCTATCGAACGCGCAGAGGGCGGGTGTCCAGGGTTGGGGACGCGCATATTGAATGACGCGCGATCAAATAATAACGAACAATCTGAACATGATTGTCGTTGTTGTTGTTGTTGTTGTTGTTGTTGTTGTTGTTGTTGTTGTTGTTGTTAATGTTGTTGTTGTTGCTGCTGTTGTTGTTGTTGTGGTTGTGGTTGTGGTTGTGGTTGCTGTTGCTGTTGCTGTTGCTGTTGCTGTTGTTGTTGTTGTTGTTGTTGTTGTTGTTGTTGTTGTTGAATGTTACACAGTAAACAATCATATAGTTGGACACCTTGGGCTGGTGTTGTTTCTCCTTTGTTGTTCGTCGAAATTTCTTGTTTTTATTCGGGGCTGGTGTTCTGGCTCGCCGCCGGAACCCGCCGTCCTAACAAAACCAGCGCTCCCGCTCGAGATGTCCTCCCGTTTTACCTTGGACTGGCGCGCTCGTTTTTCTCTCATCGGCACCGCCCCCAGCAAAAACAACGCTCCCGCTCGAGGCCCCTTCCGTTTTTTATTCAAGGCGGTGTTCCTCTTCGCCGCCGAAAACCGCCGCTTCGACAAAATCAGCACTCCCGCCGGAGACTTTCTTGAATTTTACGCTGGAGTGGCGCCCGATTCTTTTTTTGAAATGGCGCCGCACACGGCAAGAACGACGCCCCGAGTCTTCCGCCCTTTTTTCTCGGGACGGTGCTGTTCCTCGCCGCTGACAACCCCCGTCCCGACAAAACCACGGCTCTCGCTCGATGCTTCCTGCCTTCTTACTCAAGGCGGTGTTCCTCCTCGCCGCCGAAAGCCGCCGCAACGACAAATCCAACGCTCCCGCCCGAGATTCCTTTTTGTTTTTCGTTGGACTGGCACCCAACTCTCTTTTGAATCGGCCCCGTTCCCAGCAAAAACAACGCTCCTGCTCGAGATTTGTTTTTTTTTTTTGTTGTTTCCTCGGGACGGTGCTGTTCCTCGCCGCCGACAGCCCCTGTCCCGACAAAACCACGGCTCTCGCTCGATGCTTCCTGCCTTCTGACTCAAGGCGGTGTTCCTTCTCGCCGCCGAAAGCCGCCGTCCCAACAAATCCGGCGCTCCCGCCTGAGGTTTTCTTTTTGTTTTACGCTGGACTCGCGCCCTCCTCTCTTCAGAATTGGCGCCGTTCCCAACAACAACAGCAGCCCTGCTCGAGACTTCATCATTCTCTATTCAGGGCCAGGTCCTTGCCTCACCGCCGACAGCCCCCATCCCCTATCAAGGCGTTCCTGTCGTTCGATATTTCCTTGTGCTTTACCCTTCGATGGGGTTCCACTGGCGGTTTCGCATCGGCGCCGCAAGGCGCGGGCATGTGTTTTCGAGGCGGGATGTGTTTAAATTCCTCGGAACGGTATTTGCAAAACCTCGTTGGGCGGGATATTTGGGAATGTGAATATCGGACCCCGCTATAGAACAATAGTCCCCCATTTGTCGAAATGTGGCCCCTATTTCGCCCTTCTCGTTCCTCCCATCCATTCTTCCAGTCCATTCTTCGCTTGCTTTGCGTTTGCTGAGCTCGCTGTGCTGTAGCCTTTGTGGCTTCGAGCTCGGTTGAGAGAGATAGGGAGTGTCAAGATGGTAGCGGAGCGCGGTTGGGCGCAGCAGTGAACGTGAAGGCCTTACCACAGGAGGTGCTAGAGGCCAGGCGGGAGATCGGGAGGCTTCTCGCGCTGATCGAGAATCAGAAAACGACGATTGGCCAGCTCTAGGAGGCTTCGTCGACGGCAACAGCGGCGGCGGAGACGGGAACGGCCAGCCGGCAACGCCAGGACCAGATCATGAGTGCCCTGATTGGCCACAGGGGCAAACCGCCGTCCTTCGACAACGTGAAGAAACCCGACTATTTCGACTGGGCTTCAAGTTCAAGGCCTTCATAGGCAACCGGAGCAGGAATGCGCTGGAAGGCATGAGCCAGGTGGAGTAAACCCAGAACGCGCTGAATTACGGCAGCTACGACGACGAGTGGCAGCAGATGGCACGCAGTGCACTTCATGCTCACGATGTACACGGATGGCACGCCATTCGGCATCGTCAGAAAAGGGCAGCAACCAGGGCGGCTTCGAGGCGTATATGGGGGCTGAGCTACCAGTGCGACCCGCAGAACATGGGTAGTTTCCTCTCGCGTCTGATGAAGGTGTTGGCGTTCGATTTCGGAGGCGAGTCGGAGTTAATTCCTGGGCAATTTTGTAAAGCTCGAGAACCTGATCGGGGAGTGCGAGAAGTTGTCTGAGGAGACCCTCAGCGACAACATCCGCTCGGTGGTGCTGATCGCGCGAGCTCCCGAGGCGTTGAAGAATCGCGTCCTCGTGTCGATCCCGAGGGGGGACATCGAGTGGAACGCGATCAAGAAGGTCGCGCCAGACTACCTGCTGACGATGCAGTCCATGCCTGGAGGGCCCGCGCCGATGGACGTCGGCTGGGCCCGAACAAGCGGCAAGTGGGGCCGACGGCCTGGCAAGTGCGCCTTCTGGAAAGGCGGCGAGGGTAAAGACTCAAAGGGCAGGGGGGGGGGGATTCGAAAGACAAGGGCAAGGCCGAAGGCTGCGAGGGCGGCAAGGGTGGCGGCAGGCCGAAGCTGTGGTCGATGCGGTAAGTGGGGCCGCAAGCAGAAGGATTGCTTCGCCAAGATCAACGAGGTGGGCGCGGGCGACTGGAGCAGTTGGAACGAGGGCTGGGACGCCGACGACTGGGGCATGAGCTGGGGTGGCCAGCAGGGCCAGGGCCGGGGCGAGCCCGCTCCAGCGCGGCCCAGCAAGGGGGCCGCCGCTACTGTGGCAACGGCCGCGTCGGTTGAGTGCCAGGTGCGCGACGTCGAGTCGGCCTGGATCTTCGCGGTCGGCACGTGCGACGGCTCTAAGGGCGCGCGCGCGGGGCAGGCGGTCGACGCGATGGTCGACGCAGGCGCGAGCGGGGCGCGCGGTCTGGTCGTCAACAGCGCGGCCACGGAAAACGCGACCCCTTTCTTGGCGCAGGAGGTCGACCGGCCCATCGAGCCGGCTGCGAGGCCGGAGGCTACGGCGGTGACGGTGCCGAGAGAACCCGCGAAGGCGGAGAGAGGCCCGCGAGGCCACCCATTGCCCATGCGCTGCGTGGTGCGCGGACTGCGTTGCAGGGCGAGGGTTGCGCGATCGACGCGAGGGGGTCGCGGAGGTAGACGGCGCGCCTGTGGTCCAGATCGACTGCGCTTTCGGCAAGACGCGTCGTGGCGAGACGGCGCGCCCAGTCATCGTATACCTCGCTGCGGCTTCCTTTTGGTGTGTGGCGAAAGGCAGTGGGGATATGTTTGCGGTCGAGTGCCTCAAGCGTTGCGTGGAGAAGCTGGGGCGCGAGAAGGTGATCGCGCAGTGCGACGCCGAGAACGTGGCCAAGGATGCGGCGATCAAGGTTGATCCGGATGTCGGCAACAAGGCGACTTTCAGAACTGCCCCGACGACGAGCAAGGCAGCGGCAGCATGGTGGAGAGGTTCCACGCGTTCATCGAAGGGGTGGCGAGGACCTGGGGGGGGGGCCATCGGAGGCAAGTGCGGGGTCGTGATTGGGCTGAGGCGCCCGATCATGGCATGGGTCGCGCGCCGCGCGTCGTGGGCGCGCGATCGGTTCCTGGTCCGCCGCTCGGACTGCAAGACGTCGTTCGAGCGCCAGCACGAGAAGCACTGCGATAAGAAGGTCGCGCCTCTTGGCGAGGCGGTGATGTGGGGGCAGCCTGGGCCAATCGCGGCGAAGTTCGAGACCGCGTGGGGCTGCGGGCTCTACCTGGGGAGGTCGCTGGAGGGCGACGCCCGCGTTTGCGGGGCGCGCTGGGGCGTCGTCGCGGCGAGGTCCGCGCGGAGGCTCGTGGAGGGCGAGCGCTGCGACGAGCAGCTGCCCCTGGCCATGCGAGGCCCCCCCTCGGACCTGAAGGCGGCCAACGCGTCGGCGCCTCTGGTGGGCGAGGGGGGCCCGGACCTCGACCCGCCGCAGCCCGCTCGGCTTCCACGGCCCGAGGCGGGCGCAGCGGCGCAGGGGGGGCAGCCGGCGGCGGGCGGCCGTGGGGGGCAGCCGGCCCCGAGTCGCCCGAGCCTGCCTGGCTCTGAGGCGGCGGCCGCGAGGCCGCAGGGGGGGGGTCCAAGAAGCCGAGGCGGCCGTCGACGCCAACGTGGGCGACGTCGAGGGCGGCGACCCCCAGCCCGTGGAGAAGAGGCCGATGGGGGGGGCCACCTGCGCGAGTGCAGCCGAACCCGATGTCGGCGGAGTTCGCGCCCAGGTGCAGTGGATGCGCCGGGAGATCGTGCAGGCATTCCAACTGGTGTCTGGAAAGGAGGGGGGTACCTCCTAACGCGCCGCGCGGCAGGCGGGCCACTGCGGAGGGCGCCGGGCCCGCGCCCGAACCCGGGGGGGCGGCGGGGGGCGAGGGGCCGCGGAGCTCGGCTGGCAAGAGGTCCAGCGACGACAGCGGCGCGCCTGCAGCGGGCGAGGCGCCGCCCAAGGAGAGGGATATCGGCGCGGTGACGCTCGCCGACGTGGCGGAGCTGGGCTACCCTGGTGGCGCCGAGCTCCGAGCCCCCTGCGAGTCGGGCCCGAACTGCGAGCTGCTGGGGGGAGGCCTACTTCGACGACGATGGCGGCGAGCATCTCGATCCGAACAAGGTCCGCGAGAGGATCGAGAGGGGGGCGAAGTTCATGGGGCCCCTCGGCGTCGGGGGCCCCGCGCCGCGCCCGCGCGGCAAGAAGGTGCGGGGCGCGAGGTGGCTCCGCCGCGAGGATGTCGACGGCGTGCGGGGCAGATTCGCCGCGAGGCAGTTCGCGGGCGCGCAGGCGGGCGACTCCTTCGCCTGCGCTCCGAGGGCGGAGGCCGTGAGGGCGCTGGTGGCGGTGGCGCTGCTGCTCGAGCGCGTGGTCGTGGCGGCGGACTTCAGCGCGGCTTTCGCGCGCGCGCCCGTGAAGGGCGGGGCGGAGATCTACGTGGAGATGCCGCCTGAGTACGTGCGGGGCGGGAAAATGACCACAGCCGCTGCTTCTTGTTTGCGCCGCGTTCCAGCCGGCCGAAAATGAAGCTGTGGTTTCGGTCGTTTCCCAGGTGCCAAGCTTAGCGAAAATGACCGCAATCGCTGCTTTGTTTCTGCTGGCTGGAAGGCGGCAACAGAAGAAAAGCAGTGGCTGTGGTCGTTCTCGCGTCCCGTTGTGCGGCGTGGGACGTGGATTCGCGCGGGGACTGAAGAAGTCTCTCAACGGGCTCAGAGAGGCGGCTCTTCGATTCCAGGAGCTTCTGGAGAGCATCGCGGTTGGCCTTGGCTTCGAGGTGTGCAAGGCGGAACCGTCGCATCGAGAGGGGGGTCAGGGTCGCGGTCCACGCGGGCGATCCTCTTGCCCCTGGTCCAACGCGGCGTGTTATCGACGAGTTCTTCGACAAGCTCGCGGGGCGCCCCGTGATCAAGGGCCGCGCCGTCCTGGGCGAGGACCCCGTGATCTACCTCGGCTCGTCGTTGCAGCGGTTTGACGACGTGATCGTGGAGAGGAGCAAGCCCGGGTACGTGGAGAGCATCCTCGAGGCCGCGGGGGTGACCGACTGCCGGCCCGCGGGCGCGGCAGGCGCCAGGCCAGACCTGACCGAGCCTGGCGCGGAGGAGCCGCTCAACGGCGAGGGGCGCTCGCTGTGTTGGAGGTGCTGCGGGAAGATCCAGTGTGCCATCCCCATGGGGGCTGGGCGTGATGTACCCGCCGAAGGGGCTCGGTCGTCGGTCGACAGCTGAGCGAGCCGCGGAAGGCCGACATGAAGTGCCTGAACCACCTCCTCCGCTACCTCGACGGGGCCCGCGACATGGCGATGGCCCACCGCGCTTCCAATGACTGGAAGCAACCCCGAGGTAGCACTGACGCGGACTGGGCAGGATGCCGCCAGACCAGGAAATCGACCTGCTGCGGGGTCGTGCGCTGGTGCGGTGTGGTCATAAGCGCGCGCGCTCGCACGGAGTCGGTGTTGGCCCAGTCGTGTCCCGAGGCCGAGTGCCTTGGCGCAGTGGAGTTGGCGGCGGAGATGCTCTACGTGCGGGGGGTCGCTCGCTTCGTGGGTTTCGACGCGTCGATGGGGGTCGAGTGCGACGCCTCATCCGCCGTCGCCATCGCCGCGCGACGCGGACTCGGACGCCTGCGACATCTTGAGGTGAAATGGCTCTGGCTCCAACAGCTTGTGGGCGCGGGCCAGATCGAGATCGCGAAGGTGAGGGGCGTCGAGAATGCCCTGGACGTCGGCGCGAAGTTCCTCGGCAAGGCGGCGCTCGAGAAGTGCAGGTCCGTGCTCGGCCTTGCGGCGGCCGGCGAGTTCGGCAGTGGGTGGTCGCGGCGCTGAGCGCGGGGAGATCGGCGCGATTCCTGGCGACTTTCATGATCCTGGCGAGCGGCGCGAGAGCGCAGCCTGACCAAGACAGAGGAGGATTCGCGCCGCTCATGATGGTCATGTTCGCCTTGGCCCTGAGCTGCGTCCTTATCGGTCTGCTGTTCGGCTACCTGTGCGTGCGCTTCAGGGCGTGCGCGATGAAAGCGACGACGCCGAGGGGGCCGACTGCGTTCTCTACGGAGATGCCGACGGAGCTGACGGTCGAGACGACGGCGGAGGCGATGGAGCCGACGCCGGCGGTGCCGCCGCCACCTGTGGCCGGAGAAGTCGGGTCGCAGACGAACGGCGAGAGCGCGGGGCCATCGGGGCCTGGAGACGGTGCTCGGTTCCGCGGAGGGCGTCCGCGAACGCAGCTGGTATACCACCTCGACGACCATGCGGCCATGGTCCAAGTGACGCCGAACTGCCCAGCGCTGGCCAATCGGACGAGGTGGATGGCAACGCGCGGGACGTGCTCGATCTGCCGCGCCGTCTTGCCGGCAGAGCGGGCGACGCCGTACCGCGCAGGCAGCCCAGAGACGCTGGTGCACCGCGACCACGGCTGCCACGGACTGGGCGGCCGCAGGAGGCGGCTGATCGATCGCGTCTGCTTCGGGCGGATGCAGTGGAGGCTACCCGACGGTGAGTGAAGGAGGTGTCTTTTCGGCTGAGGTGAAGACCTCGGCAAGAGGCTCGAGGAGGGATGTCGAGATATGGCCCCCCATTTCCCCCTTCTCGTTCCTCCCATCCATTCCTCCAATCCATGCCCCTTTCTTCGCTTGCTTTGCGTTTGCTGAGCTTGCTGTGCTGTGGCCGTTGTGGCTTCGAGTTCTGTTGAGAGAGTAAAGGACTGTCAAGACCATTGCGTGGATTGTTATCATGATGGTCGCATGCTCCGCGTGGAAACATTACGCATGAGGGTAAACTGATTGTTGTTGTGGTTGTGGTTGTGGTTGTGGTTGTGGTTGTGGTTGTGGTTTTGGTTGTGGTTGTGGTTGTGGTTGTTGTTGTTGTTGTTGTTGTTGTTGTTGTTGTTGTTGTTGTTGTTGTTGTTGTTGCTGCTGCTGCTGCTGCTGCTGCTGTTGTTGTTGTTGTTGTTGTTGTTGTTGAACATTATTTCTTCTTAAGAATAATTATTGTTGGGGCCCCTGGTGCACGCCCCCCCCGCCGCGCCTAGGCCGCAGCCACGTTTTCATCATTTTCGCGAGGAAGTCTCAGGCAAAACGGGTTGGTCCAGATCCGGTTGTTTTGTTGTCCCCCGCTTTCCCTTGCAAAAAACACTATAAAATGAAATTTCTTGTTCTAACATATCCAAACTTCAAGAATCCCTTGCAAAGAATAAGGTGAAGTGGACATTCGCGCGCGCAAGACGAAATCCTTCCAAAACCTTAGTTTTCGTAGCTCTTTTAACATAAAACATTTAAAAAACCAATGGTTTTTCAAAAAAATGTCAAAATTTCATCCCGCGCGCTCTTGCGGATTCGTAGGAAATCCAACACTTTTTAAACATTTCTGTCAAACGGGCTTTTGCTAGCAACTTTTTCGAACTTCTGCAACAACGGTTGCGCACCTGCCAGGGCCATCATCCCTGTCAAATAATACCATGCGGGACACATTCGTTTTTTCTTCGCGCGCGCACGCCGTCGTCGTCGGCCGCGGGGCCCTGAATAGTAGCCACGGTCGTCCGCATGCCACGAAGTGAAGTGTCCGAACGTCATAGGGCGGGAAGCTGGGTGTGGGTGGTGGCGAAGAGTCGTTTGGAAATTTGGTAGAGCTTGAACCGGCCCCCCCACAAAGTGGGGGTATTGCCCGCCTCCTATGAAAACCCTGGCACTGGTGAGAACGGAGTGTCCCCACGTGCTAGTAATTGTTGTTGTTGTTGTTGTTGTTGTTGTTGTTGTTGTTGTTGTTGTTGTTGTTGTTGTTGTTGTTGTTGTTGTTGTTGTTGTTGTTTTTGCTCACTTCAGGATCTTCAAGCGGTTGTCACCCTAATTGGGCACTTCCCTCATCTTGGAATGGGGCCTACGGCGAAGGAGTTTGGAGGGAAGGTTGCGTCCAACATGGTTAATGAGTCCTGGGATTACACTGTTCGTCGTCGTCGTCCTCCTCCTCCTCCTCCTTTTCCTCCTCGACACACGTCAGTTTGACCGATCGACCAAGGCATGATATCAGAGAGAGAGAGAGAGAGAGATAGAGAGAGAGAGAGAGCGTGATCCACCGTCGTTTTACAATGGAAAATTGCCCCCCCTCCTCCGGAACCCGGAGGTCCCCCCCTCCTCCGAAATTCCCCCCCCCCCCCCCGCCCCTGCTGGATCCCGCCCTCTTCCCCCTGGCAACCCCTCCCCCCCCCTAACCCCCCCCCTTCCGGAAAACCAGAGGGGGGTCACTCTACCGGTTCGAACCCCCCCCCCCTCCGGAAAACCAGGGTGGGTCACTACCGGTTGGACCCCCCCCCCAGAAAACCAGAGAGGGGTCACTACCGGTTCGAACCCCCCCCCTCCGGAAAACCGGGGGGGGGTCACTACCGGTTCGAGCCCCCCCCCCCCCCAGTCCGTCATGAAAAGCGGGGGGGTCACGCTCGGTTCGAACCCTCCCCCCATCCCTCGACAACCGGGGGGGTCACTACCGGTTCGAACCTCCCCTCCCCCCCCCTTCTCGAAAACCTGGGGGGGGGGTCACCAAGCAGCAGACCTGCTTTCTGGGGCGCGCCATCATCAGCATCATCTGCGGGGCGCGAACAGAATCGCACTTCGAACGCTGCGGTCTGGGCCAGAGCGGCTGCCAGTTTCCAATGGGGGCGGCGCGAGGGCGCGAAGACTCGACGACAGTCGCGCGTCGCGCGTCGCGCATCGCGGTGCGCGACGCGCGAAGGTGAGGTGACCCAGATCGCCACTTCGGACACCACCACCCTCCTGCAGGCGGGGCCGCAGGCACGCGGTGTGGATGAGCCCAGACAGCCTGCTGTCCCGCCTCGCGGAGAGCGGCGCGTCGGGCGCTGCCGAGCCCGCGGTCGCCGCGCCCGCGGCGGCGGGTAGCAGCGGTCAGGCAGCTGCCCCTTTTCTGGCGGTTCAAAAATGGGACCTTGAAGGATGGGGCCCTACGCACGAGGTGCCCTTCCCATCGTCAGGGCCACATCCCTGAGAGCCCCATCTTTGAACCGCCGACTCCTGCTGCCTGCTGCTGCTCGTCTTCGAAGACTGGGGGTCGAGGTTTCCGTCGAGGACAGGGAAACGGCATAATCACAAGCTCTCGGAAGGCGAAATCATGTTTATGCCGTTCTTTCTCCTTGAATGGCTTCGCTCATTCCGCTGGCCCATGTGGCATCACTGGTGCTACATGTCTGTGTGACATCTTTGGGGACTCCGGATGGCCTTTTGGGGGCCTGTTGTGGGGTTCTCCAGGGGCCTCTAAACGGCCTTTTGGAGCCTCTTGGGGGGCTCGTGGGGGCTTCTTGAGGCCTCCTGGGCGCCGGCTCGAAATGTCCGTTCGGGTTCCCCGTTTGGCTCCCTCTTATTGGGGCCGTCCTGGGGATATCTTGGGCCGTCTTGGCGGTCTCTTGGGCCGTCTTGGGGCCCTGTTGGGCCCCCTTGGGGCTCTCTTGGAGGCCTCTTGGGCCGTCTTGGGGCGATATGTGGGGCCTCTTGGGCCGTCTTTGAGCGCCGGGAAGCCTAACACAGAACGGCACAAATCCTTGGAAATTCAAGGGAACTCGATGGTTTTTGCCTCCTGGAGCCCTCTTGAGACGCTTCTTCGAGGCCTCCTTCGTCGTCTTGGGAGCGTCTGCGGCCATCTGGAGGCTTATCTTGGGCGTCTTGGACCGATCGGTCGGCGACTCGGAGCCCTCTTGGACCGTCTTGTGGACTCATGGGGCCCTCTAGGAGCGCTGGGGGGCGCCTGAAAGCCGCGCCCAGAAGGGAAACCCATCTCTGAGTAGGACCGGCCGGGGTACTTTTCGTCTAGGGACCCCCAGGGGCCGCCCCGCGCGCGCGAACTAGAAATATTTCTTACCAGTAGCCGGAGACCTTAGCACGCCTCTGGCCCGTTGGGCTGGCGAATTCCATTCTGGGCGCTCTCAAACCTTGGTCTCCCTCGGGGTTTCCCCGTGGCCATGGCCGGATCTGCATCAAGATTTCGGCGCCAGCGCGCGTCCTGGATCATAGATCTGAGTGGTGATCCTAATTAGGAGGAGTGTTCAGACCTCCAGCGACCTGACAGAGATCGCGCCGGCCACGGGGCGATAAAGGGGGGCCAGCGAGGGCTACAGAAAAGGGGCCCTGTAGGGCCCCGAAAAAGGGGCCCTGTGGGGCATCCCAAGGGGGCTTTTTGGTCCCGAAAAGGTCCTCCCCCCATCCATCGCTCCCCATTACTTCCCGCCCAAGGTGCGTCCAGGCCCTCCTCCATCTGGGGCTGGGGGCCCCTCCGCACGTACCTGGAGCCGGCCCGCCTGTTTGGGCGCCGTGGCCGAGTGACTCCTGGGTGTATTGATATTTGGCGGCGCGCGCAGGGCGCCGCCCCCGCGAGCGCGCCGCCGAAGGTGTGGTTGGGGGTGGCCGAGGCGCTTGCGCAGGAGTGTGGCAGCTTGGGTTTCTTAATAAGCGCGGGGGGGTACCCCCCCGACGGGGGTCAGCCTCGCCTTGTCGTCGCGCCGCGACGGGGGTCGGAGCGCCTTCGGCGCGCGGTGGCTGCCCGCGACGGGGGTCGATGTGTGGCTGTCGGCGGGGGTGACGCCCCCCCAACGCTTATCAAGAAACTCGGAGTACTCGCAGGTGCAGTCGGATCGAGGGGAAATATCGAGGTCGTTTTGGGGAGGACACCCTAATGTTCTTGGTGCTTGCTGGATGTTCTTGTGCAGCCTGGGCGAGGGTGCCCTCGAAGGTTGATCAGTTTGGCTGGCGGAGGGTCTCATGCCCTGAAGGATGTTCTTCTGTCCTAGGTCCGGCCGTGGCGCTAGAACATCCGCTCTTCTCGCCTCACGGTCTGGGCTGCAGGGGCTGAAAGAGCGGCGCGCGAGCGCGCAAGGCGACGGCGCGGGCGCGTGGCCCGAAGCGCGGAATCAGGTGACCCGGGTGTCCGTCAGGGACCGTGAGGTTAGAGACTTCGGGAAGCCTCTTGTCGGCGGCGAGGGTGCAGTGGGAAGGGGGCGGGCCTTCTCAGAAGGCCCGGAAGTCCCCGGGCCTTCTGAGAAGTTTCCGAAGCCTTCCCCGAAGGCACAGAAGAGCTTCTCAGAAGGCGCGAGGGCTCCGGAGAAGTCCCGCCTCCTTCTGAGAAGGCCCTCTCCTTCTCATTTCCCCCCCTCGCTCGCCGCCGATCTTGGAGCCGTCCTGGGGCAGTTTTGTTGGCTTTTTGGGATCTCTGGCGGCCCTCCTGGGGGCCCTGGAGGGCCGGTTGGAGCCACCTTGGAGGCCCTCGATCAAAGGGGCCTCCCCGAGCGACCGACACGCCGTCCCCCTCCCCCCTGAGGCGCTCCGCCGCGAGGAGGCGCAGGAGTCCAGGCGCGCGCTGGCCTGGCGGCGTTCAGGCCTGCTCCTGGGGCGTCCGAGCGCCCTCCGGGTCGCTCTTGACTCCCTGTATCTGCCCCTTTGTGCCTCACCCTGCCTCCTCTGCCTCACACGCGCACACATATGTGCACAATCGTGCTGTCGCTCTCTCTCTCTCTCTCTTTCTCTCCTGCGCTCGTTGTCGCCCTCTCCCCCTCCCCCCTGGGGGGCGGCCAGGCCTGCCGGGCAGCCAGCAGCGTCGCAGATCGAGCGCCCTTGCCAGCATAACGGGCAGCGCCGACAGCGCCGACAGCAGCGCCGACAGCAGCGCCGACAGCGAGCCGCTGGGCGCGCCGGCGCCTGCTGAGGCTGCGCCGCCCGCCGCCACCGCGCCGCCTCCCGCCGCGGCGCCCTCGCCTGCCGCGCGGCAGCTGGCCGCGGCCGCGGAGCTCGCCGCAGAGCTCGCGCGCCGGGCCGAGGCCCAGCGCGCGCTGCGGCAGGAGAAGCTCGACCTGCTCTCCCGCGAGAGCGCCCAGCGCACCCGGCGGTACGTCCGCGGGCTGCTCGCCACCGTGGGCCTGCCGGCCGCCGGCGACGACGAGATGGCGGCCCTCGCGCAGCAGCTGGACGAGCTCGAGCGCACGGCGCTCGCGGCGCACCTGCGCCGGCTCCTCGCGCGGCCGGAGGCGGCGGCGCGCTGGCAAGGCTCGGAGGTTGACAGAGTTCTCATCCTGACGCGTCGATGAGCGAATTGACCGTCTTCGGTTCGCGAGAGGGCGTCGCGGCCGTCATTTTTGCGGGTCCAGGTCCGTCGGTTTCGGTCCCGGGCCGTTTTCACTGAAGGGAAGTTTGCGAAAGGGAGGTTTGTCCACCGCCGAAAGGCGTGAAGGCGCTGGCGCGCGGGCAGCTGGGCCACGGGTCGCCGCTGCAGCGCATCCAGGCCCTCGGCGGCGGGGACCGCGTCGTGAGCGCCTCGTCGGCTGTGGCGCGCAGGATTCAGGAGAGGAAAACGTACACAGACGCAAACAATCTTCGACCCCCCAGAACATGCAGGAAAATATGGGAAGTGCAGGGGAAGACGAAAGTCGAGAAAATGGAAAACTATGGGGCATACTGGGATTTGTGCTTGACTCTTTGCGTGCGCCTTCAAGGATCCTGGCCCTCGCCGGGGAGCAGCGGGGCGCTGCCCAGCGCGCCAGCGGCTCCGCCCCGGGCCTGGAGTCCTCGCCTGCGCCTGGGGCTCGCGGCGCCGCCGACGACAGGGAGGCGGCGGCGGCGCCAGGCGCCGGGCAGCCAGCCGCATCCGAGGCGGGGCCCCGCGGCGCCGGCCCGCCGCCAGCGGCCGGCGCCGCCCCGGCGCACGCGCCGGAGCCGTGCGCGGGTGAGGAGCCGCGGCCACCTGCGGGCGAGAAGAGCGAGGACGGCTTCGGGGCCGCCACGCCGGCCCCTGCGGGGGAAGCGCCCGCCCCGGGCACTCCAGCAGGCGGCGCGGCCGCGGCGGCCCGGGCCGCGGCAGGGCAGCGGCTGACGGGCGTTGAGCTGGCGGACCTCCTCCAACTGATCTTCTCGGGCGAGGAGGGCGCGGCAGCCGCCGTGGCCTCGCTTCAGCAGGCGGACGGCAGAGCGCTGGCCGAGGGAGGCGGCGGTAGGGCTGGTCGCGCCGAGGCCATTCGGGAGCTGCAGCGCTTTGCCCGGCGCGCTGCCGCTCGCGGCAGCGGCCCGGAGGCGCTCGAGGGCCTTCTCGGGGAGGCCAGGTCCATGTTCGACCGGCTGGGCGCCAGCGGCGTCGAGGGCGGTGCGCTCTGCAAGCGCTTGTCCGCCTCGATGGGTGCGGGCTGCTGGTCAGGATTCGAGGGAAGGAACACGATGACCATGACCACGATGTCGCGGGGTCTTGTCTGACGGTGGTCTTGACCGTCGCCGACTCGCGAGGATGATCCACGGATCGACGGTGACCAAGACAGACGGTGACCAAGATCGACACCGACGACCCCAGAGATCCGATGTCGTGATTTTTTCAATACGCGGCCCCCGGAAGTCTCGACCCATTCCCCAGGACCGGCTTTTCGTCCTGAGTCGTTTTTTGACGGCCCCGAGGCCCGGCGAGGGCCCCTAGGGGCCGAAATTTGCGAAAAAGCTCCGTCTTGATTTTTTCAATGCGCTGGATCTCTGGGAGACCGCGTTCAGCCTCGGTCACTGTCTCCGCTCTCTTTCCCTCCGAGGGCGGGCGCCCGGCGGCCGCTGGGAGTCCGTCGGGGCGGGCGGTGCCCGGCCGGCCAGCGCGCCGGCCGCGCAGTGGTGCATGAGGCCGTCGGAGGAGGCGGCCGTCGCCCGGGGCAGCGTGACCCGCCAGGCGTCAGCGGCACCGTAAGGGGTGCTCACTCACGGGCACTTTGGAGATGTGCTGAAAGTTGCCGCTTTAGGGCCTCTTTCTGGCATTGCAGCGTTGTCCGCATCGGGGAGGGTCGGGTTCGCCGGGCCACTGGCCAAAGTGCCCGTTAGGGGAGTCCCCGTTAGAGGGGCGCTGAAGGCGGCGCGCCAGGCGCGGTGCAGGCGCGCGTCGCAGCTGGGCCTCTGGAGCGACGACCTCGGCGGCGAGTGGGACCTGCTGAGGAAGGAGGTCAGGCAGCAGAAGGCCACTGCGGGGCCCGAAGCAGGAGGATGATGATCGGGGGGAGGGGGAAGGAGGAGAAGTCGGAGGAGGAGGAGTAGGAGGAGGAGGAGGAGGAGGAGGGAGGTGGGGGAATCAGCATCAGCAGGAAGAGGAGAGGGGTAGGTGTAGGTGGACGGGAATAATGGGGAGGATCTTCAGGCGGGGGAGGGGTAGGATGATCCGAAGCGGAGGAGTAAGAGAGAGAGTTAGATGGCGTGGGAAGACACATGGTACATAGATAGATCAAGTGACCTTAGGCCCATCCCGCCACTGTGCCTGGGTTGTCGTTCAGAGGCTCCTTGGATGCCTGGGAGGATCTATTGGGGGACACATCGGAAGCCTCTTGCAGTTGGTTTTGGGGGTGCTTGGGGGCGTCTCAGGGGCCTCTTTGGGGCCTGATTTGGGTTTCGGGGGCCTCTGGCGGGATCTTGGGGCCAGCTCGGGGCGGAGGGCCCTCTGGGGGGCTGTCTGGGGGGCCTCTTGGGTCCCTCTTGGGGGCTTTTAGGACGCTTCTGGGATCTTTGGGGCTTCTTGGTCTGCCTAAGACGCTCTGGCAGCCGAGCAGGCGGTAATGCTAATTAAAACCATTGCAGAACCAACGGATCTCGACGATCTGGGCGTTTTTTGGGGCCGCTCTCCAGGGCCTTCCAGACGGCCCAGGAGGCGCCCGAGAGGGCTCCAGGACGGTCCTCGGTCAGGAGGTGAAAAAGCACACAGACACAATTAATCGTGGATTCCCGGGAAAATATGGGAAAATATGGGAAGTGGGGGGAAGACGAAAAGCAGAAAAACATGGACAAACATGGTGAATCCTGTTATTTGTGTGTATTTATTTGTGTCCTTGGGCCCCTTCTCCTCGAGGCACCTTTGGCAATGTTGGACACGCATGTCCAAAACAACGCGCTCTTGGCCTCAGAAATCACGCGCGCAACTCTCGAGAGCGTCTGGGAGCGCCTGCAACTCTCGGCTGCGGGCCCCTGCAATACCATCTGCAGTGCGTAATGCAGAGAACTCGAAGGGACCTGAGGACACTCCAACACGTTCCTTACGGCATGGTGTTCAAAACAGATACATTTGCGTATGGCTCAACGGCTGGCTCAAGTAGTGGCTCAAGCAGCAAACTCAAAAGTACCACGCCGCGTGCGGTAATTTTTTCGGGGAGTGATTCATCAGATTCCGTCTGCACTCTCAAGTGCTTCCGCTGTGGCGTGCTCCCATTGGGCCTGCCCACTCTACGGCGCGCTCCCCGCAGCGGCCGACGAGTGCCGGCCGCGCCGTCCCCAGGGATGTCACGCTGGAGGGTGCCGAAATGCAGGCAGACTCCAGGACCGTTGCCGTCGCCGCTGTGGCCAGCGGACCCGCTGATGGTGCTGCAGATGCACCCCGCCGCCTCGCCGACGGTGCCACTGGCCTGACCCAGGATACCGGCCAACTCGGCCTGGACAACATCGACATCAACATCGATCTCGACGCGGCTGCAGGTGCGCCAGACGCTGTTGTCACAGCCGCCATTCTGGCGGCCACGCCGCCTCGCTTGGCCTTAGATGTCCTCTCCGTCTCGCACTGCCTGCTCAACGATTGGGTCGAGAATGAGGTCCTGAAGAACTCCTATTGCGGTTTTTGTTGCAGGTAGTCAATTTGTCCTCAGGCTTACTTCATCTTTCGTTGGCACTGTCTGTTTTTCCATGCTTATTCGCCCCGTTGCGCACTTGCCGTCGTAAAATGCCGTAAGCGGTATTTTAACCGAGTGTTTTTGCTTTGATGCTCCGCCGTTGTTCCTTTTCTCCTTCCCCTGCTCCTCCTCCTCGCTCCTCTCCCCTCCTGTCTCCTGCGGTCTTGCCTGGCCGTCGAGGTCGTTCAATACGGGTCTGTACAACACTAGTTTGGCAGGCCATGGGATGATACGTGTTTGGGCAAATTCGTATCCTTCGCCTTTTGGTTCCTCGCCTCTTCCTCCTCCTGGGCTGCTCGCCCTGATAATACTGGTCACACGTAGCTGTTTTTGTTTGCGTGTGTCTGTCCAGGGGGGGACGATGTGTCCGCTCCAGCTGGCGCTGACAAAAAGCGGCGACGTGAATCGTGGCGAGGCCCGAAGCCGTCCTCCCCGACTGGCGTTTCGGCCACGCTCGTAGGACAGACAGCTTTGCGACGAATATGAGGATTGCCAGCACGCTGGACGAGGCGAGTTGTGTAAATTACCGCGGTCCGCTCCCATCGCCTGCTCCTCCAGATTAAAGCATTTAGCTTTGTGTACGCGTGTATTGTACGCATAATACGTATGCACGCACATCATTGTTTTGCACAGTTTGTGCAAGTACACGTGTGCATGCACACATCTACACATACACGCGTGCACGTTTTCATCAACATTTCATGTA
>CAUYUJ010021614.1:112500-115000 GCA_963575745.1 Prorocentrum cordatum
TTACCATTACCATTACCATTACCATTACCATTACCATTACCATTACCATTACCATTACCATTACCATTACCATTACCATTACCATTACCATTACCATTACCATTACCATTACCATTACCATTACCATTTACCATTACCATTACCATTACCATTACCATTACCATTACCATTACCATTACCATTACCATTACCATTACCATTACCATTACCATTACCATTACCATTACCATTACCATTACCATTACCATTACCATTACCCATTACCATTACCATTACCATTACCATTACCATTACCATTACCATTACCATTACCATTACCATTACCATTACCATTACCATTACCATTACCATTACCATTACCATTACCATTACCATTACCATTACCATTACCATTACCATTACCATTACCATTACCATTACCATTACCATTACCATTACCATTACCATTACCATTACCATTACCATTACCATTACCATTACCATTACCATTACCATTACCATTACCATACCATTACCAACCATTACCATTACCATTACCATTACCATTACCATTACCATTACCATTACCATTACCATTACCATTACCATTACCATTACCATTACCATTACCATTACCATTACCATTACCATTACCATTACCATTACCATTACCATTACCATTACCATTACATTACCATTACCATTACCATTACCATTACCATTACCATTACCATTACCATTACCATTACCATTACCATTACCATTACCATTACCATTACCATTACCATTACCATTACCCATTACCATTACCATTACCATTACCATTACCATTACCATTACCATTACCATTACCATTACCATTACCATTACCATTACCATTACCATTACCATTACCATTACCATTACCATTACCATTACCATTACCATTACCATTACCATTACCATTACCATTACCATTACCATTACCATTACCATTACCATTACCATTACCATTACCATTACCATTACCATTACCATTACCATTACCATTACCATTACCATTACCATTACCATTACCATTACCATTACCATTACATTTACCATTACCATTACCATTACCATTACCATTACCATTACCATTACCATTACCATTACCATTACCATTACCATTACCATTACCATTACCATTACCATTACTATCACCATCACCATTACCATTACCATTACCATTACCATTACCATTACCATTACCATTACCATTACCATTACCGTTACCATTACCATTAGCATTAGCATTACCATTACCATTACCATTACCATTACCGTTACCATTACCATTGACATGACCATGACCATGACCGTGACTATGACCATGACCATGACCATTACCGTATCCATTCCCATTCCCATTTACCATTACCATTACCATGACCATGACCATGACGATGACCATGACCATGACCATGCCCATGCCCATGACCATGACCATGACCAGTAGCAGTGTCATTACCATTACCATTACCATTACCCATTACCATTACCGTTACCATTACCATTACCATTACCATTACCATTACCATTACCATTACCATTACCATTACCATTACCATTACCATTACGATTACCATTTCCAGAACCATTACCATTATTATTATCATTACTATCATAATCATCAACATCACCGTCCTCATCTTCATCAGCCGTCACACCCTTCACACGTTTCGCCGTTTCGCGGCCCCAAAGGGAACTCCACCGAGGGTCCCAGCGGCTGCGTGTACAGACGTCCCGCCGCACATGGACACACTCCTCACACGTTTCAGGATGCCATTGGGAGTTCCTTCAAAGGCCCCAGTGGCTGCGTTCAAATACGTTCCCGCCGCACTTCGGCACACTCCTCCAACGTTTCGCGACCCCTCAGGGAGCTCTACCAAACGCCACAGTGGCTGCGTCCACATGCATCCAGGCCGCATATTCCGGCGCTCCCGTTATACATTTCGTGGCCTCATGAGGGGTCCATCAGTTGCCCCAGTGGCTGCGTCCACATGCGTCCCCGCTGGACATTTCGGCGCAGACGTCACACGTTTCGTGGCCCCTTGGGGAGCTCCACGGAAGGTCCCAGTGTCTGCGTTCACATGCGTCCCCGCCGCGTATGTCGTGACCCCCCATCACACGTTTCGTGGCCTCATACGGAGCTCCATTGACAGCCCCACGTGCATCCTCGCACATGTCGGCGCATCCTTCGCGCACGTTTGGTGGCCCCCGAGGGAGCTCCACCGAAGGCCCCAGTGGCTGCGTTCACATGCGTCCCCGCCGCACGTTCCGCACGTTTCGTGGTCCCATAGGGAGTTCCACCGAAGGTCCCAGCGGCAGGGTCCACATGCGGTTCCCCGCCAAACATGCCGACGCACCCCTGACACGTTTCGTGTCTTCATAGGCAGCTCCACCCAAGGACTCAGCGGCAGCGCTCGCGTTGCTAGAGTTGAGTTTTCTTTTTCACGCGCTGACTTGGTAGAGTAGAGCTTGCGGTACGGTTGTCTTAATG
>CAUYUJ010021614.1:122500-162500 GCA_963575745.1 Prorocentrum cordatum
GATACCATCCGTCAGCAATATCCTAGAGAAGGGGATCCGTGAGCCAGGACACCAGAGTACGGGCAAAGCTCGAATGTCAGAATCTGAGGAACATCTGACAAATAACTTGGCAGCTTGCTCAGGCCATCTTGGGCTCCTTTGGGGGCTGTTCTGGAAGCCTCTTGGGCTATGTCGTGGCCTCGTTGGGCCTTCATCAAGGAGGGTTTCTTGGGGTCGTTGGGGGCCATCTTGGAGGCCATTCATCATCCGATGAGGGCGGCGTGTTGAGCGCACTTGGGGCGCTGGTGGACGTTCCTTGGGCCATCTTGGGGCCCTCTTGGACCTTTTGAGACGCTTGTGCCATCTTGGGGCCATTTTGAAGCTTCAGAAGCCCGTCGAAGGCGAAAACGCGGGAAAGGAACACACATTCATGGTTCTCGAATGGTTTTGTGTTTCGAGGGGCTCTTTGGGCAGCTCCGTTGCCGCTTGGGGCCGTTGTGCGATGGTCTTGAGGCCTCTTGGAGGCATGTTGCGAGTTATCTTGCGCAAAGTTGGTTTGTGTGGTAGGATCTTGTAGGCCATCCTGGGCTATCTGTGGCCATGTTGGAGCGATCTTGGGCTATTCTCCAGTGCGTCGCGGGGGGGTTCCAGGCCCGTGGAGAGGGGAAAGGTGGAGAGGTGCATCCTGTTCGAGAGGCGGAAGAATCTGTCCGAATGTTGTTTCTTTGAACTTACCTACGCCCACAAGGCCTGTTTGATATGCCTCGATCGTCCTCGATCTTCCTCTGATGCTTCCCTGATGTTGTTTGATTTTTCTTATTTCCCCATGGTCCTGTCAGATTATCCCCCGATGCTGTTCGATCGTCCCCGATGCCCTCCGTGGTCCTTTTCTATCCCCGGTCATTTGGCATATTTTTTTTGTATTGTGGTGAAGTTTTCATTTAAATAATAATTCTTGTTGCCCCCCCGTGCTGGCGACCATCGTTTTTCAACCGAAGTGCCCCTCTTGGGGCTCGCACCTAGTTTTTTCCTACGGAAAGCTTTGGGCCTCAGACTGCCATGTTCGTCCCCGAACTACAGCAGCACCGGCTCCCTCTTTACATTTCGTTGCAATTTAGTACAAGTCACGCTGTCGTGTGGGATTTCCCGATGCTGTATGCAGGAATCGCATTATCGCGTAGTGTATCTTCGCAGTTGGTTGAAACATCGCGCCCTCAGTACTCAGGATTCACGCTCTGGCTTTGAGTTTCCCTACGATTTACCTGCGACTTGCGCTATCGCTAAAGACTTGTTTGCGATTTCATGCAGGACTGACGCTTCAGCGACCCGCCTGCTCGACCCCGCCGTCTGGGCTCGCCCGTCCGACCCGCCCGTTGGGGTCCGCCCGCCCGACCCGCCCGTCTGGTTCTGCCGCTTGTTTGTCTGCTCTTGACCCTCCTCCTGCTAATCTCTGTCGTGTTCCATCCTTTTCTATCCCCGTTGTCCCTTCCCTCCTATCTTTTCCTCTTTTAGGTGCTGCGCCAACTACACGTGGCAGGTAAGGAAGGTATTCCCCCAAGGGGGTATGATCGACGACGAAGAGAGCGGGCATCGAGGGTTTGGCATCTACATGTTGAGTGACACGCGAGAAGATAAGAGCGCAAAGTGTGAACATGACTGTTGTTGCTGCTGCTGTTGTTGGTCGCGCCTTCAGGTGGGAGTCTCGTTCAGGGGGCGCTGGTTCAAGTATCAGTTGGAGTTTAGGGCGCCTGGGGCGTGCTATAGTCAAGGCAAGTCAAGGCTCGATCTTAGCATGCCGACCGTCGGCAGCGCCGGGATGCCTTGGGCAGCCCAGAAAAGTCCAGTCCAGGGGGACTCCATCAGGTGGAAGGTCTCCTGCCTTGTATTCTTTCTGGGAGTGCAGGGGGGGGAGTCCGGGGGGGTCTTGGGCCCACTAGGGGATCTGGGAAGTCTCGGGGGCCCAAGGGAGTCCAGCGAACCTGCGCTGGATGGGCCAAGATCCCCCCCCCGAGGATCAGACCATCTTCTGTGCCTCTCCTTGCTGTACTTTTTATTGTTTGTTTGTTCCTTTGTGTATTTGGATATTTTGAGTGTCTCCCATTAACATTTACTTGCAACTTGCAGCGACGGATGTCTCGGCTCGAACAACGATGAAGGGCGCATCACAGTGTGAACTTGTAAGGACTTGAACGTCTACTGCGCTTTCGGGGCAACCCTGACAGTATGCCTGCTTCAGTGTCTATTATGTATCATTTCAGCTTCTGGCTTTCCAGAGCGGTGTGCCAGAGCGCTTCGAAGCTTCGGGCGCATTCAATGCGCAGGGTCTTCCCACGCAAGCAACTAGAATCTTTCCTCTGATCCAATCTGCTCTCTTTCCGTTGAGCATGGCCTTGTTGTCTAGTGCCCAGCGCACCCTCACGAATACATGAAGTTTGGTCAGCAAGCCCGCTGAATTTACGCGTATTTACAAGCGGAGGAAGAAAACGAATCGGATTCTTGGAGTAATGGCGAATGAACAGGGATCAGCTCAGCCCAACTCTAGGGGTTCCCGTTCCCCCTGGGCTTTCTCCTGCGGGTGCGTTCCCCCTAGATGTCCCCCACGCTGGCTGAGCCAAAGACTAGGTGGCGCGCCCCCGCCAGACTTTTCCCCACCAAGGCTTGGCCAGAGTCTGGGGGCGCGCCCCCCCTCCCCCCAGCCTTTCCCTTACGCCGGTCAGGCCAAAGTCCAGGGGGCGCGTCCCCTCCCGACCTTCCCCCAGGCTGCCAGGCTGGGGCCAAGACATTTCCCTGGACTTCATGGCCCCCTCTTTCGCAGTCCTACAGGTTGACACCAACACCAATATCGGCGGTGTGCCTCCACCGAGGGAAGAAGATTTCGATCTCGGAGATGGTGGTAATATTCTGGCTTCCAAGATGACCGAACTATTACCACCAACATCGAAATCTAGGATCATCTTCCCCCTGTGGAGGCACCCCCCTGTGTTGGTGTTGGTGCCCATTTCCAGGCCTCCAACTCTTCTTCTTTCACGTCCCTGGACCCCACCCGGGGCCGTGCACGTGTCTCGGGCCGTGATTTGCGAGCCCTCTTCTGTCGGAGCTGGCTGGGGGGTCTGAGGTGGCCCGGCACTGGTGCCAGCGAGCAGAAAGGGGGGGAAGGAGGTTCGAGGTCTTGGCGGCTCGGAGAACGTTTATTGTCTTTGCTCGGCCTCCAGAGGCCGTCTTCGGGCGCCTCTCTCTCCCGATGTTGTCGAGGTCCACTCATCTCTAACACGCTGGCGGCCTCCGACCCTCTTGGACGCCCCCCTCTTGTCAGCCACGCGCAGGGGGGGTAGGGGGAGGGGGGAAGTCTTCATTGAAGCACCCCGTGCTTCTTAGAAGGCGCTGGTCTTGTCTGTGTAGATGTGGGGTCGTCGCCTTCTTAGAAGCAGCCTCGTTCTAAGAGGCCTCCCCCCCTCCTTCTCCTCCTCCTCCTCCTCCTCCTTCTCCTCCTCCTCCTCCTCCTCCCTCTCCTCCTCCTCCTCCTCCCCCTCCTCCTCCTCCTCTCCCCTCCTCCTCCTCCCTCCTCCCTCCTCCCTGCCTCCCTCCTCCGCCTCCTCCTCCTCCTCCTCCTCCTCCTCCTCCTCCTCCTCCTCCTCCTTCCTCCTCCTCCTCGCCTCCTCCTCCTCCTCCTCCCTCCTCCCCTCCTCCTCCTCCTCCTCCTCCTCCTCCTCCTCCTCCCCTCCTCCTCCTCCTCCTCCTCCTCCTCCTCCTCCTCCTCCTCCTCCTCCCATCCTCCTCCTCCTCCTCCTCCTCCTCCTCCTCCTCCTCCTCCTCCTCCTCCTCCTGCCCCCTTTGTGCGCGCCGCCAAATCGTGGACGTCCCCTATCCCCCTGGGCCGCGGCAGGCGGTGCCGGGGCGAGCGGCGACGTACGCGCGGCGGCCCAGGCGCTGTGGAGCGGGCTGCTCGGGCCGCGGAGGCCCCCGTCGCCCCCCCACGGCGCGCTCGCGGCGCGCGGGGGGCCCCGAGGGCGGGGGCGGGGTCGAGTCGGTATCGTTTGTCCGATCCCCATTCCAATCTCCATCGCCTTCGAGACCTCCACCAAATTACCACACCCGAAGAGAACGACATATATTCCCATCTAGGGGGGGTAAATCGGGCAGTGGGGCCCAGGCCACGCCGCTGGGGATCGGGATCGGTTGAACGATACTCATCGAGGGGCTCGGGAAGGGCTGCTGAAGCGAATCTCATGGGGGCCACATGCGAACACTACCCCTATCCCCCCTCAGAAATCGTGGGGGGTAGGGGTAGGGTTCGATCAGGCGATCAGGCGATCGCAAACATGGATCAAGAGGGCGTGGGTTAGCGACGGCTCCCGCTTCCGTGGGGAGTCGCGGATTTCCGCCGCCGAGCGAGGCGGCGCCGGCCGCATTTTGGGGAGGGCACCTCCCCCGATCCATGGGTTTGGCGACCGCGCGCCAAATCCATGGATCGCTAATCCATGTTTGCGCGCCCCCGAATCGAGGGGCTCGGGAGGGGGCTGCTGGAGCGAATCTCATTGGGGGCCACATACGAACCCTCCCCCTTATCCCCCCTCAGAAATCGTGGGGGGTAGGGGTAGGGTTCGCATGTGGCCCCCTATCTCAACAGCAGGACTGCTGCCGAGGTTCGCTTGTGGCGGCGGCACCGCGGGCGCCCGCAATGAGCCCCGCGGCGAGGCCTGGACGCGCGCATGTGCCGACGGGGCGCGTGGCGACTGCCCGCCGTTTTCGGTTTCTGCGGAGCTCGGGAGGGGCTCGTGGCAACGGGGGATCGGGAGATCGGGGGATACGGGATCGGGATCGGGGAACAGAGGTCCTGGGGCGGGATTCTGATGGCGGGGAAAAGGGGGGATCGGGATCACGGTCTGGAGGGCGGGGGATCTGGAGATCGGGGGATCGGGGTCCTGGGGGGGGGCTCCGGGACAAGGGCAGGAGGGGACGGCCTAAAAGAGGAGCGCCGTCCCACAGTCGTCCATTCATCGCCAACCAGTGCCTGGGCCCCACCCCGCCCAGGAACGTGCCGTGTCTCCATCGGGGGCCTATAGCTGATGTGTCGGCGATTTAACGCCGATTCCAGCTCATTGTCTCCACCTCTGGGCCAGGCGACTTGTTTCGAACCGCGACAGGGGCGGAGAGGAAACTTTCTTTGTTTAAACTTGCGTATGGGCCTCTGGGCCCACTTGTTCAAATCTCCCTACCCCCGCACTCACTTAGCCTCGGGGTCCAAGGTCCTTTTTCGGAACTCCAGGGAAGCGATCTCGGCTCCATGGTTGAGAGTTCCGTGGCAGTCTATCTGGTCTTGGAGCAGTTGATGGGTTTTGATGCCCTGTGGGGTGTCGTTTCGGAGTTGGGGGTCTGATGGGCCCCGCGTCGGGTGCAGCTTTTGGGAGTAGCGGGTCTGATGGCCCTGGTTGGGCCACCAGCAAAAGGTTGATGCCATTTTTGTTTTTTCGAGAGGCAGCAAAAATGGCAAATCACAAGTAGGAGGGGGAGGCGGGGGGAGGGAGGAGGAGGAGGAGGAGGAGGAGGAGGAGGGGGAGGAGGAGGAGGCGGAGGAGGAGGCGGAGGAGGGGGAGACAAGGCAAGTCGTGCTCATGCTCCTTTTCCCTCCTACTGGGGGGTCGGCAGGTTGCGAGAAGCTTGATGGCAATGTTTCGCGTGCCATGGTCTAGAGGGGGAGATTAGGCAGACCCCGTAAGTAGCCTCCCCCGCGGTGGTACTCAACGCGCCCCTTCACATATCGGACACACGCTCCATTCAACACATCTCACTTAAAGTTGGGGCAGCGATGGCCCCCGCAAAATAACATTAAGCATGTGCGATCTGTGTGAGGGGTCTGCCGATATTGGATCAATGTGCAATGCTAAACACGCGTGCCGTAACCATTTTGGCTCAAACATCACTCGGCCTTGTTATTGCCCACGATGAGTTCGCCATCGGAGGCTTTCTTGTCCGATGAGGAGTGGGGGGTTCCCTCCATTCCGACTCCTGATGGCCGCCTGGCTGACGCTGCTGGAAGCGACGGCCCGCAGGCGGAGGAGGAGCAGGAGGATTGGCTGGCGGACAGCCCTCCTCGCTCCCCGAGCGCCGAGGTGGGCGGCGGCCAGGGGATCGTGCTGCGCCAGCCTGCCTCCGCGCGCGCCGTGGCAGGCCCGCTGGTGGAGGCCGCTGGCAGCGGCGGCGGCCGACGGCACTCGGTAGGCCCTCTGGCCAGCTTGGCGCTGGTGATGGTCGAGAAGAGGTTCCCCGACGGCGGCGCCGTCACCTTGTCGAGCGCGCTCTCGGTGGGACAACGACTGGGCATACCGCGAGGACACTTCAGAGAACGCGTGTATGCTGTTGCTCACGCGACCTTCGTGGCCTCGCGAGAGCACGTGCTGTCCGTCATCGACCGCATGCTTGGCGCATGCAGGGCCTCTCGGGAGCAGCTCGGTAGTGCTGTCACCGCGCCATTGGTGTTCTTCCGAAAGCGCAAATACGATGGCACACGCATGAAGCTCACGACCACCGTGTCGCAGGTGTACGATGACGACGTCATCTGTGAGCACACGGTTGGCGCTCGCGACGTTTTCGTCGCCAAGGGCCAGTTCGGCATGATGATGCGACGCAGGGCCGATGGTGGTGCTGCGGACTTCTTGCACGTGCATGGCACTGTGCCGACGCATCTTTGTGTGCTCGACGGCTCTTCTGCTGAGGTCGTGCACGCGGCTCTGCGCAGGCAATTGGATCTGCCTTGCGACGGCCCCCTCGACCTGATGGTCCCCAGGCAGGTGGACATCGCGTGCTGCGACGCTGCCAGTGGCAACCTCCGAGACGAGCGTGCCTTTGCAGAAGCGTTCCCTCGGAGGTCTCAGCTGACCTTGTTGTGTCGGGCACACAAGAAGAAGAAGGTCGCCGAGCAGGGGCTCATCGCGATCAGGCCATTCGACACGAACCTCGTTCGATGTCAAATGTCCTTGGCGGGTGATCACCTTCTCGAGCTGAGACACCAGGCCAGGTTGATCCATGGAGAGCAGCTCGTGGTCAGAGGAGGTGTACCCCCAGCGGCAGCCACCGCGCACCGCGACGCCATTTGGGGCCTTTACTTTGGTGGTTCAAGTGACCCAATACTTGCGTGTCGCAAGGAGGTTGTTTCAAGATTGTACAATGGAGATATTCGCAAGCATGGCGTCATTGAGCACTATTGCAGAGGATGTTGTCAATCGCCCAAGCACACTCTGTTCTTGATGAGGAGGTTTGGGGTCCCTGCGCTGTTCGGCAGGATTGGCGTTCTAGACAGAGCCAACTGGGCTGACAAGATGCACAGTCACCGATCCATTGGTGTGCCAGCGTCTGTCCATGGTATTCTGCAGGCAGCCTACTTGCGCGCGCTGCCAGGGAAGGCAGCCCGTGCGCCACGTGCTGTTGCTGCTGGGCCTGGTGGCGGCGCTCCTCCAGGGGATGCCGAGCAGCGTGCCGCTGGAGACGGCGGCGCCGACCCTGCTGGACCTCAGCCCTCGGCCGACGGCCCAGACGGCGGGGACCCAGCAGACCAGGACGACGTGAACGCCTTCAGGGAGCAGCACGACCAGCGAGTTGCTGGCGGCCGCGCCTGGATGCTCAGCGGCGCCGTCGCTGACGATCTGTTCATCGGCTCGGTGCTGGCCGTGCGCACGGACTCCTACGTCACGCGGCAGTTGGCCTCCAGCGGCTCGGCATTCGAGAAGCTGCAGCAGCGCAGGGTGTCCCGCGGAGAGCCGAGGACATATCAAGTGTGGCTGGCTCATGAGGACGAGGACACCCATGAGTTGTTCAGAACATGCTACGAGTCAATCTTCAACGCAGCATCGTGGTCTCCATTGCAGGAGCATACGGAGGCGGTGTCGCTGAAGGTTTACCGTTTGATGTCAAGGATGGGCGGGGTCGCATACCATCTTGTGCACAGGGCCAATCGGAATTGGCCGATGCCGTTGTTGTATGCCCTCAAGGAGCCTGCACATTTGCACGCTCTCGGTGCGACCAAGCCCTGCCTTCTGGACCCGTACTCCCTGGATTTCGCGAAGTTCTACCATGGGCGTTTGGGCTCGCAGGAGGCATCGAATGAACTGAAGGGCGTCCTGGTCATGGCCGACATGGACACCGCCGACGTGGAACGGCTGCATTCGGTGAACCAGAGGAGTGCGCGCTTCAGGGTTTGGACACACGTCGAGACCGTCGCAGAGGTGAGTGCCCATTTCACGGCGCAGTCGGCAAGTGATTTCGACGTCGATTCAGCACCTTGCCCGACCGACCTTCGGAGAGGCCCTGCCCCGAGGCGGAAGCGCCAGGCGCAGGGCCCGCGACGCGGTCGCAACAGCCTCCAGCAGTGGATGTGGCGCGCATTCGTGCACGTGAACGGCATGTACATATCTGATGGGACTGCTGCAGAGTTGTCGGAGATGTATTCTCAGCTGGAGGGGCCTGAGCTTGATCAGTACAGGCTGCTGGCTGCCATTGCGAGGGATCGCCATCTGTCTGGGGAGCGTGGCTTTGACAGGCGTCGGAAGCCGAGGGTGTCCTCGGCGTCGGACGGCGCGCTAGCTCTCGGCATGGAGCCGAGCCGCCCTCGGAGCAAGCGTCCAGCAGCAGAGGGTGTCGCGCCGCAGGTATCTCAGTTCGCCAACGTTCGCTCGTCGATTCTGGAGGCTGCGGCGGCTGCTCGGGAGGAGGCCTCCCGCCGACGTCGCAGGGAGGGCTCGCAAGAGACCCGCGTGGCGGCCGCGGTGCGCGATGCTGCCCGCGCGTCCAGGCAGGCCAGCTTGGAGCGGGACGGCAGCCTGCTCGCGCTCGTGGATCGGGCCGCTGGCCCCGTCGCCGACGTCGAGGTCCAGGTCGATACGGGCGCGGTTCTCAGGTATCGCAGGCGCGCGCCGAACGTCGTTGCAGACGCCTGCCAGAGCTTTGGCGGCAGCAGCGGCGAGTCGGTGGATCAGCGAGCGTCGAGGTGGGAAGCCTTGCGCACGACTTTCACGAAGTCCAACGTGCCATGCCTGGGCAGAGTGGCCATCGACCGCAGGGTTTGCCACGAGGCGGAGACCTGCATCCACGAGGGCGACGGCATCGGGCTGCGGCTGATCGAGCGGCACGTCAAGTTCGTGTTCATTCTCCTTCGCAACTCGTTGCTTGGCAAGAAGGCCGCCAAGGCTCCCGCGCGCCTCCTTGGAGGCTTCATGCAATCATAGTAGCAGCAGCGTTCAACGAATGCCACAGATTCCTTGAAGGCTTAGGCCCTCAAGGACATCTCTTGGCCTTCGCTGGCGGTAGGGGGGGGGGGGGGAGGGGGTCGCATGCTGGGCCAGCCTTTGGGGACCTTCGGGAGGTCCCGCCCAGTGGGCCCCAGGGGCCAGGAACGAGCCTTTGCGTGCCTCGGAAGCCTTGCGATGTCCTCTTGGGGGCAGCAGACGAGGGGTGCCAGGGGGGTGGGCGATGACCTCAGGTGGCCAACTACGCTTGTGCGTTTCGGGGCCCTCTCACGGAGGCGTCGCCGTGCCAGCCCTTGGCGTCGTTGATCGCATTCGCGGCCTTCGAAGGCCGCTTCGAAGAAATGCGGATGAGGCCTCAGGGGGGTGCCAGATATAAGTTCGATTGGGCTTCGGGTTGTCTTAGGGAGCAGGGCAATGTGCCGCCGCATCTAGTCGGGGCCTCTTCGGGATCCCCACTGGCCCCCCTTTTGCTTCGAGGTCGCGCTATCGCCACGGTTCCTGCTTTGCAGCCTGTCTGGCAGAGGAAGGGGGGGTTGCTGTCGCAAACGTTCGCCGATCTCGCATGCAGGGGATGGGGCGGGGAGGTCGGCCCCCAGCGCCCCCGCGCCTGCAGCCCTGCGAGCCCCATCCCCGAATGTCCCCAGGAAGCCTTGATTTACAATCCAGCCTTTTGAAACAATCGACGGCCGCGTTTGTGAGGGACGTCAAGATCGCGATGGGGTTCCATCGCGATCTTGACGTGCCTCCGTTTCATGACTCAGGCCTTCGGTGGGTGTCGAGGGCCACCTTGGGGGCCTGCAAGGGGAGGGGCGCTGTGCTGCCGTGCAGGGTCTTTGGGCTTCGGAACAAGTTCACAGATGCAGATCCCTTGGTTTTGTAGTGGCCCTTAGGGGGTTCAGAGGTTTCCTGGGGAGTTTTCTGGAGGGGCCCTCACGGGGCTCAGAGGTTTTTCGGCGGCAGCGCAGCTGTGATTGCATGAAGCAGCCAGGGGGGGCTCTCCGATGAAGGCACTGCTGGCCAGTGGCGACGGCGTGCTCCGCTTCACCAGCACCACGGCCATTCAAGAGGCCGGGGCAGATGCTGCGGGCGGCTCGGGGCTGGATGTCGTTGAGTGCGGTGCTGGTGAGGATGGAATCGTTCATCGTTTTTTTCATGTCGCTTTCGATTTCCAGGAGCCTTTCTCGCCCACGGTGGTCGGGCTGGAGAGGGACCAGCCCAGGGGCTGCGGCGACATCTTGGGGGTGTCACCGATTCGGGTCGAGGATCCGAAGATGTTCTGGCGATCCCTTTGGGAGATGATCAAGAGCTTCGAGGCGGAGCAGATCAGGGCGATCAGCTTCTGGCGGTTCGTGTCTCGGTCCAGGCAGGTCGCCAGCGTGGAACCATGGAAGCTGCACATCAGCCGCCAGACTCCCGAGGTCGACCCGCCTCGGCCCAAGGCTCGCCGACAGCGGCGCGCTGCAGGAGGGGGCCGCGCTGGGCGCCAGGGCCGCGGGCGCGGCGGGCGCGGCAGGGGCGGGGGCAGGGCTGCGGCGCTTGCCGATGGCGATGCGAGCAGCCAGTCTGGCTCCAGTTCGAGCTCGTCGAGCTCGCCGAGCTCTTCGAGCTCGTCGAGTTCGGACTCCGACGACCCCGCCGAGGGCGAGGGCGGCGGCGCCGAGGCTTCGTCCGATCCGGACGAGGACCATGGCGAGACCACAGAGTCCGCTGAGGGCGACAGCGTTCCCGAGGACGCTGATAGTGACGGAGGCTGCGGCGAGGGCGGTGATGCCCATCCCGCTGGCGGCGACGGCGGCGAAGGCGAGCACGACGGCGTCGCGGCCGACATCGACGGGGCGATGGCGGACGTCTTCTTCGGACCACCGTTGCCGCCGCCCCCAGTGCCGCCGCCTGCGGCGCCGCTTGAACCTCCACCTGCAGCGCTGGGCGGAGGAGTTGCGGGCGGCCCGAAGCATCTCGGCAAGGTGCCCGCTGAGATTGCGGTTCGCCACCGCAGCGGCATCATTCGATTTTACGGCACGACGAGCACCATGGTGGCGCAGTGTTTGGTGCCATCACACCAGGGCGAGGCTTCTGGATGCTTCCTTACCCGAACCTGCCGAGAGATGAAGAGCAACAGGGCGAAAGGCAGGTGCCTCGGCCTGATGTGCGCGTGGCTCGGCGTGACCGAGGAGACGGGGATCACACGATGGGACCACGTCCACGCGTGGAAGCCTGACCACGCCGAGCGCAGGGATGCGCGGCGGGACGCGCTGGCCAGCGGGGAGCCGTCGTTCAGGGCCCTGGCCGAGAAGGAGAGGGGCGAGAACGACGGCGACGTGGATGGCGAGCCGATCCGGGACCCTTGAGAAAAAGGAATAGCGTGAGGCCCCTGATGGTACAATCGGGTCCTCATCAGGGTGCCGTGGGGCTTCCTCAGTGGTGTCTTGGGGCCTGCATGATATCTTGGGGGCATCTTGGGGTGCTTTGTGGCTTCCGCATGGGGCCAGCCGTAAGGTCTGTCTGGGTGTTTGTTTGGGGGCTGGCCTCGAGGCAGGCCGTGGGGCCTCATTGAAGTGTCGTCGGGCCTCCTTAAGGTGCCCATATGGTGCTCACGCAACGCGCGCTCATGCACTCACTCCCAGGCCCACTCGTGCTCAACCCACTCACGTTCAGACCCACTCGTGTTGTTTTCCGCACGTGGGTAGGATGCGCTCTGTCATATCACAATCGGGCCGCGCGTGTTCGCCCTGCGCGTCCATGAAAACGGCCATGGCCACCGCGATGTAGCAGGCTTGCAACATGGTCCTAAGCTGACTGTTGTTAGAGGGTTGGCGGGCGGGGACAGGGTCGCACCCGTGGCGGCTTCGACGAGGTGAGGGCGGTTAGCGCCTGGCGCGGGGGAAAGGGCAGAAGGTGCATTGCACGTTTCGTTGCCTCTCCCCACGCGCGGCCGCTGGTCGCTCCAAGCGCTTCCCACCCTCCACCTTGTCTTAGCTGCCCTTGTCCCCGTTCCGACGCGGCCTTTCCCGTCGGGCCGCTTGCATGGCGAGGGTGATGGGGGGAAGCGGAGGGGTATGCTCACAAGAAGGAAGAAGGCTATAGCCATGTCGAACCCAGGAGGGTGCTAAGAACAGCGAGGCGTTAAGCATCCTCCTCATCAGCATGCCCATCACCCTCCCCCTCATCATCATCATTTCCTCCTCCCCCTCCTCCTCCATGGCTCATCCTAGCGGAGCCTACGGGCGTCCGATGGGGCACTGTTAGCCCCTTCTGGTGCGTGCACCAGGGCGCCCTGGCCACTGGGGCCCGCCAGGGCCCGACGCGCAACACCGCGCGCAGGAGCTATTGCGAACGCCGCTCGGTCGCGAGCCGATGGCGCTCGATAGGGGTTGCCCCATTTAAATGAGGCGTTCGCCCATTGATGGTCGTCGTTGCAACGCTCTCTTCATCGCCCCCCTTGCTGGCGCGCGCGCCAGCTGCCCGAGCGACGCGCGCTGTCAAAGTCCAGGCGGCTGCTGCCCAATCGGTGCCAGCCGACACGGCAACTGGCAGTTTTGCGCGCGGGGTCTTCTGCAGGGCGATGTTGTTCGTTGTTGCCGACGAGCGCGCGGGCGTTGAGCCCGCGCAGAGCGGCGCATCGCTCGACCATGTCAGCGCCGCAACGTGCGGGCGCCAACGGGGAGGCCAAGCACCCTCTATCGTCAACCTCTGCGGTTCGCCGAGGACGTCGCGGGGGTTACCTTCCAATGTGCCCAGCTTCAGACACGTTTTCAAGCAATGTGTCCCCCAACGGCATCCAAGCCCAACTCGCGCCCTGCGGCGTTTTCATCGCAGTTGGTGCCCTGTCCGTTGCTTGCGGCCAGGCGCATCGCCTTTTAGAGGCACAGGCGCGCAAACGTTCGAACCTGTTGCGTTCGATTCGTTTGCGCGCCCAAGCACTGCTTGAGAGCTTCGCGCGGCATTCGGGCTTGCGCTGTAGTTGCGCGTGTCGCATGTTGGTCAAGCGCGCCGCTCCCGAGCGCCACCGTCAATTTGTCGTTTGCGCTTGCCGCGTGCCGACGCCCCGCATTGGGCAACAGCGGGTAGCCAAACGGGTCCCGCGTTTTTTTTTCAAGCCATGCGGTTGGCACAGGAACGCGGAACGCGATTGGCAGTGTCCGTGCGAGGGAACGCGCTGCTATGTCGTTCAATCTACGGCGCGCAGGGTCAAGCCAGATATGGATTGCGCGGCTGCGCAGTTCAATGGCGCCCCAGCGCAGCGCGCTTACCCGACGCGTGCGTTTGCAGCCGCATCGGCGCATTTGGGCGCCATCGTGCCTCCATCCTGGCGCGTAGTTGCCCAAACTCTTACGGGTTCGGCCAATCGTGGCTTGTTCCCACGCCCGTTGCCCACCGTTTGTTGCCGATCGGGGCGGCGGCGCGCTCGCCGCAGTCAGCGCGCGAATTCGGCGCAGGCCGCGCGCGCCATCCACGCGGCGGCCGCGACCTCATCAAAGCCACGCCGTGCTCTGACACGTCGATGCCTTTGTTGTCGCGCGTCCTCCTGCTCGCTACAGGGCTGTCCTTGTCTTGCCCATGCTAGATTGCGTTGCCTCGCCACGCGCCCCGTCCCTGCGCCGCCCTTGCCACATTAAACTGCAATCGCGCCAGTTGTGCGGTCGGACATCGGCGCCATGGGCAACGCGTGGGCCTACTTAGCGCCGCCCGCTGCCCCCTGTGGCAGCCGATGCCAGGACGAGTGGCGCAAGCGTCCTTGGCCGACCCTTGCGCAGTCAGCTTTGCCCCACGCAGAATGTCACGGCCGCGTTGGCCATGTTTGCCCGTGGCAATTGGCGCCGCGAGCGTTCGCGCTCGTGCGCGCAGGTAGCTTTGCGCGCATTCCGCAATGGTCGCGTGGGATCTGCGCGGGGCCTTCGCAACCCGTTGTGTTTCATGGGCGCCGCCGCACGTCGCGTTTGGCCCCACCATGTGCGCCTGGGCGGGAGTGGGGGGGCGGCGTGGGTGGGGTGGAGCGCGCGCGTGCTGGCAGGGTTGGGTTGATCGTGGGTGGGGGGGGGGGGGGGGTAGCGCGGTGAAGAAGCGTGGCGCGCGCGGCGCGGGACGGGTGCGCGGTGGTCTTGCGCGTGGCGGCGGTGGCGGTTGGTGCGAGCTTGCGCTGCGCGAGCAGGCGGGCGCGCGCCCGCGGCGGGCGTTGGCGGGCGTGTCGGCGCGCGCGACAACACAATGCGATGGCTCGGCCGCGTCCTCTAAGCCGCGCGGGGGAGGGGGGCGGGCCGCGCGTCGCACTCAACGGGCAAAACCAGTGGTTGACATGGCAAAGAAGAGCAAGCCAGAGCAGGGCCATGCGACTGACGGGAAGAAGAAGAGCCAGACGGCGGAGCATGTTGGCGGGACGTGGCAGATCTGCAATGCTGCTCGGCAAGCCTGCTGGGCGCGCGCCTCGCTGGCGTCAGATCTGCCACTCGCGCGCGGCGCAAGATAAGCATAATTACGGGACAAGGGTGCACAAGCTGGAGAAGGACACGGCGACCCACAAGAACACAGAGCTAATACGGACACTGCAACTACGAGCACGCCAGGGAGGGTGCAGACGACTGACGGGCAGAAGAAGAACCATACGGCTGAGCACGCTTGCGGGAAGTGGCAGATTTGCGTTGCTGTTCTGCAAGGCTGCGGGGTGCGCGTTCTGTCGCAGCAGCAGGTCTGCCACGCGCGCGCGCGGCGAAAAGACTGAGCATAGTAATAGCACGATGAATAAGGACAACCCAGAGAAGTGCCACGAGACCGACGGGAAGAAGAAGTGCAAGACGATTGTGCAGAACTGACGGGACGCGGCAGATCTGCGCTGCTGCTCGGAAATTTGGCGCGCCAGCTGCGGCACCGTAGAGGGCGCCGCGCGACAGTTGCGCGCTCTGTCGCCGACGAGGCCAATCGCGCGGAGCTGTGGAGGCCGATGTCGCCGACACGCGCGCGCGCGCGGGTCGCCAGTCTCCGACGGCGGTGCGGGCGACGCCGTCATTCACGAAAGGCGGTTCCTGCCGTCTGGCGTCGATTGGCAAGGGGCGCGCCGCTCGCGGCGCGCGTTGTCGACAGCAGCTCGCGCGGCAGTCTCGGTAAGGGAAGGCCGCGACGTGGCTGGCGCGGCGGCCGATGGGGGGTGGTGGGGAGCGTGGAAGCGTCATCGGCTTGAGGGCCTGGGTTCGTGCGCTCGCCGCCTCGTGCAATCGTGCCGCGCGCGAAACGGCATGGCCCCTTGCTCGGGGGCAGCGCCGCTTGTGCTTCCACCGCGCCATCTGGCGACGTATCGGTGTCTTGGCGCCGCCGAGGCGGGCGGGGCGCCGTGCGGGCGTCTCGTTGGCCTCTGTGTACACTGCAGACTTGGATTGGGTGGGGGGCGAGTGCGGCGGGGTGGGTGTGGGTGGTGGTGGTGGGGGGGGGGGGGGGGGCGGGCGGGCGCGGGGTGTGGGGGGTTGTTTGTTGGTTTGGTGTAGCGCGTCTTCGGGTGCAGGCGGCGCTCGCTCGGAGTCCAGCGGCGGCTCATCCGAGTTGCTCGTCGCCGCGCAATGCCAGCGCCCGCCCGAGCGCCGCCGCGCCGCGTGGGCCACTGGGCGGGGCGGCGCCCATCGGACCCGCACCGCGAGCTCGTCGCACCCGTCGCGCGCGCCATCGTACCCCCATCAAAAGTCATGCCCGAAAAGCGCCCAGGCCGACGCGGCCATCAGACCCCCATCAAAAGTCATCAACCGTCATCACCGAAAAGCTCCCAAGCGGGCACGGCCATCAGACCCCCATCAAAACCCATCACCCCCTATCAAACCCCCATCAAAAGGCATCACCGTTTTCCTCCACCAAAAATCATCAAAAGTCATCAAAAGTCATCAAAAGTCATCAGAAGTCATCAGAAGTCATCACCACACCGACGCACAGGGCATCACGGGGCATCAGAAGTCATCAAAAGTCACCACCGAAAAGCTCCCAGGCGGACGCGGCCATCAGACCCCCATCAAAAGTCATCAAAAGTCATCACCGAAAAGCTCACAGGCGAGCACGGCCATCAAACCCCCATCAGACCCCCATCAAAAGTCATCAGGCCCGCTAGTCGCTGCGCCACCCTCCCCCTGGCGGCCCATCGGCTGGGCGCCGCGAGACCCCCCCCCTCCCCCATGGCCATCACCCTTCACCCTCACCAGGGCGCCGCTCCCTCCCTTTCCCCAGCGCCACCGCGAGGCGCTCCTCCTCCCCTGCGAGCGTAGGGCCATCGTGGTGGCTGGGTGGTGGGCGGGTCGTGGCGGTTGCCGAAGGGGGGGGGGGGGGGGGGGGGGGGGGGTCGGGGGGGGGTGGCGGCGGGGGGGGAGGGGGGGTCTGGGGCGGGGGTGGGGGGGGGCAAGGCGCTGCGCGTGCGACTCTGAGAAGCGGAGGTCGGGGGGGGGGCGAGGTGCGGGCGCGGGCGTTTGCGTCCGTGCCGCTGGGCGCTGTGGTGGTGGTTGAACGGCGGTGGTGGTGGCGAGCGCACGGGGTGGGCGGGTGGGGCAGTGGGTGCTGGTATGCGTCTGCGTGCGCGTGGGGGGCGGGGCCCGTCGGCGCGCCAAGCGCACGTCGGCGGGCGCTGGCGAGCGGCTGCCTTGGGGCGCGGGGTGGCGTCATGGGCTCCAGCGGTTGGTTATTCTCGGGTGAGGGGTGGGTAGTCGGGGCGCTGCGCGATCGGGCGAACCTGTCGTAGCAGTGGTGGCGGCGAGAGAAGCGTTGCGCCCGACAAGTGGTGGTGGCGCGGTGGTCTGGCGGAGCATCTCGAAGTCGGTTGCCCATTAGAAGATTGGGGCGGGGGTCTTGAATTTTGTCAACCTACACCCCCCCCAGTGCACTGTCGGGGCACGGAAAATATGCCCAGCGGCATTTTCTGCGCATGGCGCAGTCCGACTTGCGGGCTCGGCCCGCGCGATAGCCATCGGTGGCCATAGCGGGCGTGGGGTGGGCGCGAAAATTCGGAACCGCTCTCGGTCGCGAACTTTGCTGCGTCGTCGCGGCCGACGCCGCGGCTGGCGCTGACGCGTGCGCGCGCTTCTTCTCTCGAGCAGGATGCGTTGTCAACGCTCGCGGCGCGCTCGCGCGCGCGCCATCTGCGTCGCCCGCGGCTGTTCCTGGATGGCGTTGCTGCCCAGGCTCGGTCACGGCTGGGCGCGCCTTTGCCCAGGCGTTACCCAATGGCGCGCCCGCGCCCGAGCAGCTCCTCGCTGGCCGCGCGCGATCAAAGCCCAGCCGCTCGGATCAGAACCCGCATCCGCGCGCGACGCGGCGGGCTCCGCTGCTGAAAGGCGGCCCCAGGTGGGGCAGCGTGGGCGTCGCCGCGCGTGGACCCGTACTTCAGCGGGGCCAGCGCATGAGGGTGTCGGCCTGGGTTGGGTTGGACCCAGAAGCCAACGCCCTGGGCGACGCAATCTCAGCGAGGCCTCAGCAGGGGTGGCGCCGCGCCGCGCTTTGCGCGCCCAAGGGTCATTGCTTCGAACGTAACCAATCCCGTGCAGTGCCAGGGCCTTGCCCATCGCTTTGCCTTGGGGCTGGCCCGCGGGCCAGAGCCGCTAACGGTGCCAGTCGCAGCGGGGCCAGGGCTGCGTGCCTTCGGGCTGAATTGAAGCTGCCTTTTGCCGCCGATGGGTTGGATGCTGCTTCTCCCGAGCAGGGCTCCAGCTGGAAAGCGCACATTGCATTTCGGCAGCGCCAGTGGCCATTGCAGCCGACGAGGCGATGCACAACGGTGCTGCGCTTGGGGCGTCCCACCACGCGTCGGTGGCGCCCACTGGCCAGCGCTGTGAGCGGCGCCAAGCCCGAGCGGGGCCAGGGCTCGAAGGCGCCGCCATGGCTTCGGGCGAGCTCAGCACGCGCCCTGGAGGACGCCTGCGGCCGCAGGGTCCAGGCAGAGTGGCCGCGCCAGGTACAAGGCAGGCGCATCGGCCTGCGCCTTGAACGCGGCCATGCAGTGCCAAAGGCGAAGGGCTTCGCCTGGATGGGTGCGGCGCCAGTAGCCAGCGCCCTGGCCGATGCAGTGCCCGCATGGCCAAGGCTGCAGCACATCGCGCCGCGCTGGGGGTGGGGGGGTGGATCACGAGGGCAGCGCTTTGAGCTGGGCCCGCCTCGAGCCGCGCCTAAGCTGGAATGCCCCGCCCAGGACTGGCGCGGTCAAGTGGCCCACGGCCTTGACAGAACCGACGCCGCAGGGGCCAAGGCTTCCTGATCTCGCATGCTAATTGGCGTGACCACGGGCCAGCGCTTTGGACGGGTCCGACACTGCAATTTGCAACGCGTTGCTGGCTTCGCGCCAGATTGGCGGCCCCAAGGCCAAGGCCACGAACGAACCCCATCCCGAGCGGCACTCGGACTGGAGGGGTCCACGCCCGAACTGTGGAGGCCCATGCCCGCTCGCGTCTTCAGCGGGTCCAGCGCCGAGTTGTGCCATGATCCAGCGGCTCCGCCATGACGCGTCTGGTATCTGAGCCGTCGCATCGCGCGTCGCTGGCCTCGGCGATGCTGTTGCTGAAACACCCCGCGCCGAAGTGGGCTCGCACTAGGGCCCATGCCTTCAGCGAAACCTAGCCCGAGCGCGGCAGCGGCGGGGGGGCTTCGCCTGACTTTGCTCGGACCCAGCAGCCAACGGCCTGAAGGGACGCCATCCTTCGCAGGGCCAGGGCTGGGTGCCCTTGCCATGAGCTGGCGCTGCCCAGCGGCCAACGCCATGCGCGAAACCATCGCCGAACGTGTCCACTGTGTGAGGGCCACGCCCTGAATAGAGGCGGTACCCAACACCCAACACCCTTGACGACGCCAGCCCCAGAGGGGCCATGGCTGGCGGGGCTCGCCTCGAATTGCCGAAGCCTTTGGGGCAAACGCTTTGGTCGAATCCAGCCGCGCGCGGGGCCAACGTTGGGGTGCCTCTCCCCCACTGGGGCTCTGCGTCGAGCGTTGTGGTTTGGCGCAGTCGGCGCGCTGGTGCAAGGCGCGCGCGTTTGCGTGGCGGGGTGGGGGGTTGCGGTGGGGCAAGCGGGGTTCGGCAGAGTGGGTTGGGGGGTGTGCGGGTGGGGGTAGTGGTCGTGGTGGGGTGGTGGTGGTGCGTGCGTGTGCGGTGGGGTGGGCGTGGTGGGGCGGGGTGTGAGTGGGGTGGGTGCGTGTGTGTGGGGGGGGGGGGGCCATGGTGCGTGCCAGCGGCAGGACCCTGCCGCGTGGCAAAGGCACCCGTGCATTGTCACAGCGGTGTGTGTGCGTTTACCGCACGGGCGCAGTGTTGCGACCGTGGTGCCCCGTGTTCGGGGTTCGCGCGTCAGCGCGTTGCGCGTGCACGCGCGTGGGTTAGGGTACACCAAACCGGTGGCGGTGGCGCAGCGCGCGCCGCCACTTGGGCAAGCGCCCCTCGTCTTCATGCCTCGTTCATCACAGTCGTAGTCAACATGGCCACCGTTATCAAATATCTAGCATTAACCGTTGCCTCCGCATGCGTTATCTACAGCACGCGCGTAGTATCCCCACCGCCATTAAGCACGAACATCACTACACCACCTCCACATTGTTGCCCAGCACGTCACCGCAATCAGGCCGCAGCCGTTCGGGTCTTGTGATTGTGGCGGCCACCAGGTTCTGTTTAGTGTTTTCGCTCGGCCACGTGCGTTTGCGGCATGGCCATTGATTGCTCTGTTGTCGGGACTTTGAACCTCGTGATAACTGACGCCAACAAACCGACGGGCTACGAGTGTAGGATAGATAACGTTGACATCAAGTGTTCAGTGGTGATCATGGGCCCGCAGTACCGCGACCCGCCCGCACCGACAGACCTCGCGTCAGCAGGCTCAGACCCTCCGCACTTGCCTGAAGAGCTTGCCAAAGAGGAGCGGGGCGCCAAAGATGTGGAAGCCATCCAGCCTTCTGTCCCCGCCAATATTCAGCCAATTTCTCATTACGAGCATTTGGAGTACGAGTCGGGCTGGAGAGCTGACCAGGCGTACTATGATGCAGAGGACCTTGCGACAGGGGGTGCGCCTGAGGAAGAGAGCCGTGGGGCTCCGCACGTTTCATCGCAGTCTGTTGCCGAGAAGCAGTTTCAAGAAGGGTGTCTGGGTGCTGCGCCCATGATGCCCGAGGCGGGTTCGCCTGTGCCGTCTCGCGTTTGCGCCGAGTCCGCCGATGCGTTTGCAACAGAGGAGGTGGTAGGCACGCCACCTGCACCTTCGAGGCGGCCGCCTCACGGTGCCAAGCCATCTTCAGAGTGCTTCATCATTTCAGATAGCCCTCCGAAGCCGCCCACTGCAGGTGGCGACCTTCAGATGTCATCAGCCCTTTCTTCCAACGGTGCAGGCGGATCCACCGACGAGCATGCGCCTGCAAAGGTGGGTGGCTCGCGCGCGCCAGTGACACCCACTAAAGATAGTGGCAGTGGGCCGAATGCCTCTCCCTCCAAGCGCCGCTGGAGCCTGACGCCAGCCATGGGCGTGTCAGCCTCGGGCGGCCCTTGCGCTGATAGCAGCGCCAGTGTGGTACAGAAGCGCCGCGTTGGCCCTCTCGGGCCCGCGGCCGACGATTCGCAGGGGGCCAACTTAATGGCGCAGCTCGGGCAGGTACTTGCACCTGCGAGCCAAATAGTTCGAGAGTGTGTTTCGCAGAGCTTCTGAGTTTGCGTGATTCGCCAGTGCAGTTGCCGAAGCAGCGTTTCCTTGATGACGACGGGCGGGAATACGACGATGACTGTAGCGGCACTGACGCCGACGATGAGGATAGGAGGTGGGCGAGCTTAGTGAGCCGACGACGCACAGCAGCATCCACATGATATTTTAAGCCGCGTTGGCCTCGTGCTGGCATTTTTTGTCCAGCGCCCGAGAGGCGATCCAGTGTAAATCAGTTGATGGCCAGAGTGGCCCGATCAGTGTTGCGCCCGAGGTCGAAGGAGCTCCCCGTATCTCGATGAAGTCTGGGGCGGCATTGCCGCGTTGCGAGGGCTCGCAGCTGGAAGAGGTTGAATTCAATATGCCACCTCCGCAGTTGTAATATCCCTTCTTTCTTCGTGCAGCCCCCTTCATCGTGCGCGCTGTGCTTCTCTCTATCCTTCGCCCTCCGCCGCCACTCCTCATGCCTCTCACCCTCGCCCTTCTCACTCCTTTCCCTCCCAACTCCTCCATGCCTCTTCCTTCTCCTTGTCGTCGGACCCCCTGTCGGCCGATCTACTGTCGCCCTTTGGTTTTTGACCGACCCCCGCCCGCTCCTGCATCCTTCGCCGTTTGGTCCGATCTGGCTTTCCACCGGCCCCACCGGCCCCTCAGGGGCTCTCATCGGCCCCTCAGGGGCCCGCTGCTGAACTTACAGTGAGCTTGATTTGGCAAATTCGGGTTTTCAGGTAGTCAGCGCATTGCTGCGACTGCCGTCGGCGTGTTCGAAGCGCCGTCCGTTTTGCCGTCCTGGATGTTCTTTGCCTCGGTTGGTCTTGGTCCGTCTTAGGTCGGAGGAGGGGCGCTCTGTCTTTGGTGTCGCCGTCAGCGCCGCCGACCTCGCTACTTGAGTCCAATGTGCCACAGGGCCTTCCATATGAAGACAGATGTGCGCGGGAGGCTGAGCAGAGGACGAGTGAGGAAAGGAGGGGATGAGAAGGAGGATGCGGAACGATTGTCCAGCGTCTTTGATAACGCATCTGCTAGATCGGGAGGAGTCTCAGTAGCGCGCCAGGCACTTTGAAACCCTATAGTGTCTTCAACGATGGTACACCGATGGTACTCTTGTGACGTCAGGGGTGGCCAACGTCAGATGCACCGTCGGTGTCCAGGGGGTCCCGCGGCTGCCTCGGGGAACCTCGGGGAGCCGTATAGATTCTTTGAGTGGGTGGTCGTTGCATTGGGGTTTGCATCGTGCGGCTCAGGGCGGTGCTTAGGTCACTGCCAAGAGCTCCTGGACAATAGCTTCGTCGTGTCTTTAGCCATTCTTGGAGGAGTCTTGGGCCATAACAGACACACCAGAGGGTCATTTGGTATTGCTCGTGGGGTGTTCGGTCATATGTGAGATTACGCTTGTGGTTTCTAGAGCAGGGCCAGGAGCCCCTCTCGGCCATCGTTGGGCGCCTCTTGGGCTGCGACAAGGCTTTCGACGCTGAGGCGCAATGAAACCGCAATTGGCCATCTCGATGGAGGCGGCCAGACATCCATATGTACGACATGCTAGGACGGATATTTGAAGCCACGCGTGCAATCAGTTTCTCCATGTACCCCTTCTGAGAATCGAGGGGGGGTGGGGGGGGGGGCAATCTGCGCGTCCGCGTTTGCATTGCTCTGCATTGCCAGAGCAGCTCGGAGCAACTCTTGCGTTGGATTTGCTCGCACTCTTGGGGTGGGGTGTAGTTCGTTCCTCAGCGTTGCGTTGCATTCAGGTGGCGGTCCCACGTTTGCATTGCATGCGGTTGCTGAAGTATCACGTATCCCCCAAGCATAAGCATAGTCAGGCTTGGTGCTCTTTGCGTGCTGGCCGTTTTGGCTCGGAGGTGAATCTGCCTCGGGCAGCCGCCAAGTTTTTTGGTTTTCGCGGCCAGCCACAGCCGCCCAGGAGTGCTTCGACTATCTGGTCGGAGCGGCAGCCAGCGATGGGCAAGCGCGCTGCTGCGCAGCCGCGCGCGGCGAGAGCCCCCCCGTCGCGGTGGTGGCGCCAGGGGCAGCGCCGCCGCTTCGGACAGCGCTTGGTGCCAGCGCTGCGAGGTGCCCGTGGACGTGGCGACGTCCAAGCGGGGTGGAACCTCCACAGCTCCGTGGCTAGCCTGCGACTGCTGCTGGCTGACCCACGAGCGGCACTTCAGCGGGGATGCCGCCTGGCCCGACATCGTCGAACGCTGCCGCGAGGAGCCAGAGTTCAACGGCGACTTCGAGGCTCGGGCCGCAGCAGACATGGATTTGGAGAGCCAGATCGCCGCAGCAACGGGACGTGGGAGCGTGGAGGTGCACACGTACTACGGCCAGGAGGTCAGCACCAGCATGGTGCAGCTCACGCCTAAGCAGTGGAGCACGCAGGTGGTCCCGCGCGGGGTGGTTGGCATGACTCCCGAGAGTTGTGACCAGTACCAGTCTCGCGTGCCGTCATCTTGCCAGCCAGGGGTGAACACGACGGGAGTGATCGTTGCGGACCCAGAGCACCCGTACGTCAGCATCAAGAACTACACGAGGACGGAGGTGAAGATGGCAATAGTCAAGCTGACGCCCCAGCAGGCCGTGAAGACGGGTGCGGAGATGGAGTTTGTGAAGCGGGAGGTGACGAGGTTGCGCCAGAGTCAGGCGGTTGCCGTCAGAGGGTTCAGCAAGGTCCCAACGATCACAGAGTTGCAGCAGTTGGCTCACGCGAAGGCTTCTACATCTGGGATGCATCCCAAGGCGCCGCCGTCGAAGCCACGTGGTCCAGGGCACTCTGCCCCGCTTCCGATCGAGAACGGCCGCGTGGAGGACGAGTCGGAGACCGCCACCAGCTCTCTAGGCGCTAGCGGCCGCCTGAACGCTGCAGGTGATGCTGTGCCAACGGGAGCTCCCGTGGCAGCGTCGCTTCCGCCTTGGACCGCAGTGGACAGCAAGTGCGGCGCTCCGAGTCAGGAGAGTTGCTAGATCTCCCTCGGGACAGGTCAAGGTCTCCAGTAGGGAGCGTTGCCTGCTCCGTGGTCGAGTCTGGCTCTGGCGGCAGGGGCAGCAAGGCGGGGCCCCCTGGTTCTGCTGAGAAGGCGCGCTTCGACGGCTACAAGAACGACTTGGTGATCCACGAGATCTTGGATGGGAGCCTCAAGGGGGACCGATCCTACGGCCTGAAGAGGTTCAAACCGAAGTCGGCCAGCCTGGCCGTGATGGCAGCCAAGCTTCATACGAAGGTGGAGGCGGCGAGCGCCTTGTCCAGCAACCTCGACAGCATGGAGTGGCCCCAGGTGGTCCATCACTTGAAGGAGCTCACCACGCAGGATGTGGAGGCGTCGGCTTTATTTCGCAAGGCTCTCCTGGGGAGGTTCGTGAAGCAGGCCTTGAACAAGGACGAGATGGTGATTGAGGCTTTGACGCCATGGACGCCCTTCCCCGATGAGTTCGACGTCACCGCGCCCAAAGCTGCGTCCATGAAGAACCTCAGCACGACTGAGATGATCGAGATGTTGCGTGAAATCATATTGGACGTCGTCGTGCTGCCCCAGTTGCTTGACGCCAAGAGGGTTCCACATCTGCAGCATTGTGGCAAGCTGCCCGCGGAGGCGTTCCACATCACGAGCGACTGCCCTGGGGATCTGAGGGGCTTCAGCGAGCACGTCGTCGCGCTTGGCATGCTGCTGTGCCACTTGCCGAACAATGATCCCAGGAACTTCTCAGAGTGTGGGCCTTTCATGCCGAAGATGATAGCGCTGCTGACTGGCGTGTGCGAAGATCCCGAGTGGCACCCCTTGTCAGAAGTGATGGGCAATTCCGAGCCGTGGTCACACTACAAGGCGAGTTTCAGGCGCGCGGCCTCCACCGACGTCCAGATTGCCCCCAAGATGAAGCAGATCGTCGACGACCTCGAACAGGTAAGGTGCAACATGGACGGCATAGTGTTCATGCGTGCGGTTGTCGGGGAGATCGAAGCTTGGAGAAAGACACGCCGCGGAGCATCGAAGTCGACCCACGTCGCAGAGAGCACCTTGTTCAAGAGGATGGAGTATGTCGCCAAGGAAATCCTGAAGCAGAGCGCGGACACAGTTGACAAGAAGGTCGGGACGGCGCTGCTGGAGGTGTTCGCCAACTTCGCGCGCGTCAAGGGGTACGAACAGGACACAGCTGACGATCCGTTTGATGGCATGCACAATGCCCTGGTCACCCACCTGGACCACTCTGCGAGGATGTGTGTCGAGAAGGGCTGGAAGGACCACGTCGAGAAGTACCTCAACGCGGATGCCCACGAGGACGTGTTCCACCAGATCAAGCTGTTCTTGGCGGAGCACAGGAACGTTCGCGTACCTGTGCCAGAGGACGGTTCTCTCATCATACGGGCCGCTTGCCACGTGATCCAGAACATCTGCCTCTTGACGGCTGACCTGAAGCTTGAGCAGGTGGGTTCTTGCGAAGCGATGGTCGCGGACGCGATCGACAAGCACGTCGTCGCCACTGAGATGATGTTCACAGTCGAGCCCTCGGACGCCGCCAAGCTGGAGCTGGCAGCGCTCCAGGCAAGGCTGGCGGACGTCTACGCGGTCATCGGGGTTGCGAAGCACGCCAGGGAGTTCTACGAGACGACCGCCGCCAGCACGGTCGAGCTTCGCAAGTCCTGGGAGAAGCTCGACTCGGCGCTCGGGGCACTACCAGCCAAGGAGTCCGAGCAGTACGACGAGGTCTTGAGGACGAAGTTGCAGGCCATCAGCTTCGAGGAGTTCACGTCGACGACCTCGAACTGGAAAGAGATCGGCCTGCATCTGGCCAACGAGTACTCACAGAGCACGTTCGAGAGCTTGGTCGAGAAAGGCCAGCTGACGGCCCAGGGCCTCAAGAAGATCGCGGGTGGCATGCAGAATGGCTCCAACTACCTGGACGGCTACAGCGGCAGCCTCGAGAGCTTCGACGAGCTGATGGCTTGGATGAAAGCCACGTTGTTCAAGCAGCTGGGCCTGGCGACGAGGCTGAAGCAGTCGCACAAAGAGCTCCTCCACCAGCTGGCTGAGCTCGAGGTGGAGGTGGCCAGCCTCGAAGTCTCATCGGAGAAGTGGGCGCCCATCCGCGACGAATGGAAGTCGTTGCTGAAGATAGCGGATATCACGCTCACGGTGGCGTCGTTGGCCCAGCTGCTGAAGGATAAGACGAAGAACGACGGCGTCACCAAGGGCGGCCTGCAGCGTGCTATCGACAGCATGCAGGGCCGCGCGGTGGCGATCACCGACATCCCGCAGGCGCCGTGGGAGGCGGCCCAGCAGCGCCTGTCGCAGTAGGCGCGACGGCGCCCGCGGGCGGCCGCTTGAGGAGGAGGAAGAGGAGGAGCAAGAAGAGGAGAGGGAGAAGGGAGGAAGGAGGACAAGGAGGAGGACGAGGAGGAGGAAGAGGATAAGGCACGGCAGCGCCAGGACGAGCGAAGACGGCGGCGGCTCTGCGGCAGGAAAACCTTTTTTCTGCCTCCCGTTGCTCTGCTCGCTCTCCTTACTTCCCGCTGCTTCTCCTGCGCGTCTCCTTTCCCTCCTTCCTCCCGTTCCTTCCCTCTCTCCCCCTGCCCGCTTCCCCCTTCCCCCCTCCTCCTCCTCTTCCTCCTCCCTCTCCTCCTCCTCCTCCTTCTTGCCTGGCTCAGGCTACTTATCTGGCCCAGCCTCGGGTGCGATAGACGTCGATGCTGGTGTCGACCCCGCCTCGGGACCGAAAATCTTTGAAGGCCAACGCTGCCATGCCTGATTTTAGGCGCCTCGGCTGGGCGCGAAACGGCCCGTGGCCATTCGTGAGGCCCCTTGGGGGGGGCCATGGTGCACACCCTGGACACCTCAGTAAGGCCATCATAACCCCATGGCACATTTCCTCCATCAAATGTCATGTCAGACCCCACCAACCAATAGACTGCCACGGGAACTCTCAACTCCATGGGAGGACCGGGGCATCCCAGGTCGCCCGGAGGGGGTCGCGGAAGGCGGAGACGGCGAACCCAGGAGCCTCTAGACTGCCTAAGATGCCCCCCAGACGCCCCAAGAGAGCCACAAGAGCGCCCCGAAGAGGTCCCCGTGAGGCAACATTTATTGATGTTAATTTGGTTTTGATGGATTTCAGCGTTTTCGCATTCCCTGGCTTCCGACTGCCCACACGGCCCAAGAGGTCACCAAGATCACCTCAAGGTGGCCCAAGACGCCGCCAGGACCCCAAGACGGCCGAAGAGCACCCCGAGACGGCCCAAAAGGCGCGGCAAGAGGGCCCCAGACGCCCCCAAGAGACCCCCAAGAGGAGCCCACGAGACGCCCACTCCGCCAGATGGCCCCTAAGAAGCGTCAGGAAGGCCACAAGGCGCCCCCTGGATGCCCCAGGAGGCATCTTAGAGGCGCCAAGAGACCCCCGACATGCTTCTCGAAGGCTCCCAGAAGGCCTCCCAGGAGATAAGCCTCTAAGAGGACACGCATCCACATCCTACACGATGTTCCCAGAGATGTTTCCGGTGATGTTGATTCGGACCTCGAGGCCGTTCTCGAGACGCCGACACGCGTCGCAGAGCTCTTCAAAATGCTACCTATAGGTTCTAAGGCTCCCCAAGAGGCCCCCAGAAGCCTCTCAGAGGCCACGCGTCGACACCCTAAGCGACGTTCCTGGTGGCGGTGTCTGTGGACATCGAAGGATCGTATAAAGTGACCCCCCAGGGACGGCGTGGCTCGCGACGTGTTGGCTCCGTCACTTTCGGTGTCACGGTTTTCGTCTGTTGCCCCCAGGAGCCAGAGGAGGGGGAGGAGAGGGAGGAGGAGGAGGACGAGGAGGAGGAGGAGGAGAACAAGGAGAACAAGGAGGAAGAGGTGAAGAAGGAGAAGGAGGAGGAGGAGGAAGAGGAGGAGGAGGAGGAGAGGGAACAGGAGGAGGAACAGGAGGCGGATTATGATGATGATGATGATGATGATGATGATGCCGATAATGATGATGATGGTGATGATGCTGATGATGATGATGACGATGATGACGATGATGATGATGACGATGATGATGATGCTGCTGATGATGATGGCGATGATGACGATGATGATGATGACGATGATGCTGATGATGATGCTGATGCTGATGCTGATGCTGATGCTGATGCTGATGATGATGATGCTGATTATGATTATGATGATGATGGTGATGGTGATGATGATGATGATGATGCTGATTATGCTGCTGCTGATGATGATGGCGATGATGATGATGATGACGATGATGATGATGATGATGATGATAAGGCTGATGATGGTGCTGATGCTGATGCTGATGCTGCTGCTGCTGATGATGATGATGCTGATGCTGATGCTGATGATGATGATGATATGATGGTGATGATGATGATGATGATGATGCTGATGATGATTATGCTGATGATGATGATGATGATGATGATGGTGATGATGATGATGCTGATGATGATGATGATGATGATGGTGGTGGTGGTGGTGGTGGTGGTGGTGGTGGTGGTGTGGTGGTGGTGGTGGTGATGATGATGATGACGAGGAGGAGGAGGAGGACTTCGAGGAGGAGGAGGAGGAGGGGGAGGAGGAGGAGGAGGGACTGAGGGACTGACTAAATCGAATCCTGAAGGAAACGCTCGGAACAACGGCCGCAAAAGGAGAGACTTAATCCTCCTCTGGAGGGAGCTCGAAAAGCGTGGCTTCCGCACGGACTCCCTTAAACCACAAGGCGAATTCCACCACAGCAGAAGAGGAGGCGAAGCCGTGAAGGGAGGCCACATCAAAATCCGAAACATTGAGGGAACCATAGCCCATACGACGACGGCGACAGCGACGTCGACGGACCGGCACGCTCCCTCCGCCTGTCCTCGCCGCTCGTGGCGGCGACGCCAGCGCCGCCCTGAAGCGTCAGCAGTCGCGGCGCCCATGCTTCGATCGGCAAGGGCCTCGGGCCTGATACGTCGCCGATCCTGGCTTGGACCTGCCTGGGAAAAAAACCCCTCCTAAGTCTGGGCCGCTGCGTCCGGAGACCCGGGGCTGACGGAGGAGGAGGAGGATGAGGAGGAGGAGGACGAAGATCGCTACGGGGTAGATCCGTAGGTTGGACTAACGTACAACACTACTACTTCTACTACTCCTAGTGTTACTACTACTACTACTACTACTACTACTACTACTACTACTACTACTACTACTCATTTACTGTTAATACCCTTAACAGCAGTAGTCATGCTAATCCCAATTGCATTATCAATGATACTACGATGAATAGCCACTGCTACTACAACTACTACCACTACTACTACTACTACCACTACTGCTACTACTACTATTATTACTACTATTACTAGTACTATTATTATTACTATTACGATCACTAGTACTATTACTCTTACTCTATATTACTATTACTATTTCTATTACTACTACTATTCCTATTACTTTTAGTATCACTACTACCAACACTATTGCGATTACGATTCCGATTACTATCACTGTCACTAATACTATGACTCTTACTCTTAGTCTTAGTCTTACTCTTACTATTACTATTACTATTACTATTACTATTACTATTACTATTACTATTACTATTACTATTACTATTACTATTACTATTACTATCATCATTATTATTACTATTACTATTACCAGCACTATTATTAATCATATTACTAGTACTCGTACTATTACTATTACTATTTCATTTGCTTTTACATGTACTGTCACTATTACTAGTGATACTGCTATTACTAGTACTATTACTATTACTAGTATTCTCACTCTTACTCTTACTCTTACTCTTACTTTTACTATTACTATAACTTATACGATTACTATTGCGATTACGATTGCTTTCATTATTAGTACTATTACTATTACTATTACTATTACTATTACTATTACTATTACTATTACTATTACTATTACTATTACTATTACTATTACTATTACTATTACTATTACTATTACTATTCTCATTACTATTCCGATTACTATTGCTTTAACTATTACTAGTACTATGACTATTACTATGTTTTACTCTTACGATTACGATTATTATAGTATTCCTTTTATTATTACTATTACTATTACTATTACTATTACTACTACTACTACAATTACTGTTACTATTACTATTAGCATTGCTTTTCCTATAACTGTTATTATTTCTATTACTATTAGAATTTCTATTACTATTTTTATGGCTATTATTATTAGTATTCTTATCACTATTACTATCATTATTACTATTCGTATTACTATTACTTTTATTATTGCTATTATCACTATTACTGTTACTATTACTCGTAGTATTACCATTAATATTACTATCACTGTTCCTATCACTATTACTATGACTATGTTTATGTTTATGTCTATGACTATGACTATGACTACGGCTATTACTGGTACTAGTACTAGTACTAGTACTAGTACTAGTACTAGTACTAGTACTAGTACTAGTACTAGTACTAGTACTAGTACTAGTAGTACTGTTACTATTACTATTACTATGTCTAGTTCTATGACTATGACTATGACTATGACTATGACTATGACTCGGACTATGGCTATGACTATGACTATGACTCTGACTAGTACTATTATGATTACTCTTATTATTACTATTTCTATTACTATTGCTATTACGATCACTACTACTACTATTACTATTTCTATTTCGATTACGGTTAAGATTACGATTCCGATTACGATTACGATTGCGATTCCGATTACTATTTACTACTACTATTCTTATTACTATTTACTACTACTACTACTATTACTATTACTATTTACTACCTACTACTAATCATAACGCTAGGACGAATAAGACTAATACTGATATGACAACTGTTAGGAGCACACAAAATCATAATACTACGCATGCGATCAATAATGCGAAAGCTATCCGAAGGATGATGATTCAGATGAAGATGAGGATGAGGATGAGGTCGTGGAGGAGGAGGACGAGAAGGAGGAGGACTGGGAGGATAGGCAGGAGGAGGAGGCGGAGGAGGAGAGGATGAGGAGGAGGCGGAAAGGACGAGGAATTGGAGGAGGAGGCGGAGGAGGAGGAGAAGGAGGAGGAGGAGGAGGAATGCGACGACGATGAGCTTGAGGGGACTGAAGATTCGGGAGGAGGAGGAGGTAGCCCAGGAGGGCGAGGATCGCGGCGAGGGGGGATGCAGGCGCCCCGCCGTCGCGGGGGCGCCCGGAGGACCCCACCGCCGCAGACAGCTGGGCTCACAGGGGGGGGGGGGCGGAGCCCCTCGGAGGCACCCGCCTCCGGGCGCGCGCGACCCGCGCGCCCTGCCTCAGACCCAGGCACGGAGGCGCCGGGAGAAAAAGCGGGTGGCGCCCCGCTCCACGTCCAGAGGGGTAAGCGGGGCACGGCGGGGGGGAGGTGCGGGGGAACGGGGCGGGGGCGTCCAGGGGGAGCGGGGTAGTCTGGATGGCGGGGGCGAGGAAGAGAGGACGAGGAGGATAAGGGCGAGGAGGAGGAGTGGGAGGTGCGGAGGAAAAGGACGAGGAAAAAGGATGACGATGAGAAGTTGGAGGAGGAGGAGGAGGCGGAGGCGGAGGTGGAGGCGGAGGAGGAAGATGGGGCAAGGAGCGGAAGTAAGAGCGGGAGGATGATGAGGATGAGGACCGCGGTCTGCACGATGAGGACGAGGACGAAAAGGAGAACGAGGAAGGGAGGGAGCGTGGACGTGGGATTAGGGAAGAGGGAGGGAGGAAGTGTCGGGACGGAGGGAGGGATGCCGAGAAATTAGAGAGGGGGGGGTAGTAAACTAGAAACAGAGAGGATTGATATTGGTCGAGGGGAGGAAGGAGAAATGATTCATGACGGAGGAGGGAAGATGGATGAAGATCGGGGTATGCAGGGAGGAGGCGTGGGGGCACGAAGGGAGGGAGAGGGGGAGGCAAGCAGGCATGCATGCGGGAAGTGAGAGAGGAATGGATGCACAGGGGGGCGGAGGGTGGAGAGGAGGGGAGGACTGCCGGAATGTGGAGAGGATGATATTCAGATAACAGGCGAGGACGAAAATAATGATATGAGAAGCGATGTGGGAATACGTGGGGCTACGTCGATGACGATGATGATGAGGATGATGCTGATGATGATGCTGATGCTGATGCTGATGATGATGCTGATGATGCTGATGATGCTGGTGATGATGGTACTGATGCTGATTATGATGATGGTGAGCAGATGGTGATGATGCTGCTGCTGATGATGATGATGCTGATGATGATGATGATGATGATGATGATGTTGATCATGATTATGCTGTCGTTGGTGATGATGCTCCTGATAATCATGATGGTGATGATGGTGATGGTTGTGAAGATGCTGATTCTTATTGTACTGGTGATGATGATTATGATGGTGGTCAGGGGGATGCTGCTGTTGGTGCTGGTGTTGACGGTGGTGGCGTTGACGATTTTCTTTGTGAATCTGATGTACTTGCCGTGCTGGCTTAGGATGTGGTGATGCGTATGCTGGTGATGCGGGTGATCATAATGCTGCTGCTGATGATGCCGATGAAGATGATTATGATGATGATGCTGATGATGATGATCATGATGATGATGATGCTGATGATGATGATGCTGCTGATGATGCTGATGATGATGCTGATGATGATGATGATGCTGCCGCTGATGATAATGATGATGATGATGACGATGATGATGATGCTGATGATGATGATGATGATGCTGATGACGATGACGACGACGACGATGATGATGATGATGCTGCTGCTGCTGATGATGATGATGATGATGATGCTGCTGCTGATGATGATGATGATGATGCTGATGATGATGATGATGATGATACTGCTGATGATGCTGATGATGATGCTGATGATGATGATGCTGATGCTGATGATGATGATGATGATCATGATGACGATGATGATGATGATGATGCTGATGATGATGACGACGACGATGATGATGATGATGATGATGATGATGATGATGATGACGATGATGATGATGATGATGCTGATGATGATGATGATGATGATGATGCTGATGATGATGATGCTGCTGATGATGCTGACGATGATGCTGATGATGCTGATGATGATGCTGCTGCTGCTGATGATGATGATGATGATCATGATGACGATGATGATGCTGATGATGATGATGATGCTGATGACGACGACGACGACGACGATGATGATGATGATGATGATGATGACGATGATGATGATGATGATGATGATGATGATGATGATGATGATGATGATGATGATGATGATGATGATGATGATGATCATGATGATGATGATGCTGCTGCTGCTGCTGCTGCTGATGATGATGATGATGATGATGATGATGATGATGATGATGATGATGATGATGATGATGATGATGATGATGATGATGATGGGGAGGAGGAGGATGAGGATGAGGTTGCGGATGGGGATGAAGATCAGGAGGGCGGAGGAGGAGGAGGAGGAGGAGGAGGAGGAGGAGGAGGAGGATGAGGAGGAGGAGGAGGAGTTGGTCGAAGGAGGCGGCCCCTGGGGCCTCGACTGTGGGCTCGGCCGTGGGGCGCTGGGCGGCGTTCTGCTTCTCCTGGCCCCCCACCCAACGCGCGCTTTCGGGCGGAGGATGCCCGGGCGGGCGGAGCTGGATGGCACCAGCGCGGAGGAGTGCACCGGAGGGTTCAATGAGTGCCAGGTGCATAGGGACATGAGAGCCATCGAAGTCAGGGGCACCGACGACTGACTGACTGATTGACTGGGCTGATTCGGGGCCAATGATCGATGTATACGCCTTCCTGGCCAGGCAAGATGGACGTATGCACCCACCCTGGCCAGCCTGCCCAGGATCGGTGCAGGGGGATAGTGGGCGTGGGCCTGACCCCGTCTTTGCGCCCAGCTTCTCGAGCGGGATCGATCCGTCAGTCAGGGGTAACGATAGGGGGGATAGGCATGGGGGGGGGGATAATGCATCGACCTCCAATCGCCCATTGATCGCCGATAGGGGCCCGATAGCCCAAACTTGCACAGGAAGGTGCGGATACACTATCGGGGGCCTGTCGCCGATTTATCGACGATGTATGGCCGATTCCAGGTCGATGCATCCCAATGCGGAGCCCGGCGTGCCCACGTGGATCAATGCCACGAGCGACGGGACCACGTGGAGTTCTTTTACTGAGTGCCTCGCCGAGTGGTTTTTCAAGGACAGCAACCATCTGCATTGCTTACATAACTATTTGTAGTTCCACCTGCTTATGTTTCAGTCTTGCTGTCGCTGTGCCCCAAGCGGGCCTCCACTAGAGGCCCAGATTGGATATTGAAAACTGGAAGCTGGCGCTGGGGTTGGGTGTTGGAGCTCGGATGTCTGGGTTGGGTCGTCGGGCTAGGTTGTTCGGACCAATATGTCAGGGTCGGAGTGTAGGGGCGTGGAAGTTAAGGGTCGGGTTATAGCACTCGGGCGCTAGGGCGTTAGATGTCAGATCTTCGGACTGGGGTGTTAAAGTTCGGGCGATATGGTGATATCATCGTAGGTTGTTTGCGAAACGCGGCGGGATCGGGCGCTTGCCGTCTCTTTCCCTCGTCGGGGCGCGTAGCGCGCGTGTTTCTACGACATATATACACATATGTGTGCGTCGACACATGCATACATAAATACATGCGTGCGTGCGTAGATACACACGTACATGGCGTCCCGCGCTCTGCTCCACGCCTGGGCTGGGCGCTCGTCGCTGGCCTCTCACGCCTGCCTGCAGCAGGCGGCAGCAGAGCTGTTCGTCCATCACGGCTCTTCGGCGGGCCGGATGGCGACAGGCGGCAGGCGCCAGGATGTTGCCGCGGCATGGACGTGCCGCTCATGTACGGGGCGGGACGGCAAACCCTGCATCAGCAAGTCCTTCCGCACCGTGTGCTACTCTTGGAGCCTCGGCAAGGGGTGCTGCTTCCTCAGCAAGGTGCTACCGAAGGAGCCCTTCGTGCGCCGGGCGGCTTCGGAGGCGTTCACCCAGCGTGAGCGGGAGCTCAAGGCCAAGGAGGCGGAGCTCCGCAAACGCGAGGCGGCCGTGGCCAAGGCGGAAAAGGACACCACCTCGGGCGCAGCTGGGACACCCGGAGGTGCGGACGATTCGCCCGCTGTGGCGGACCAGGCCAAAGCAGACCGGCTCCGTGTTGACCTCGAGGCCATGCCTTCGAGCCCCCTCGAGCTCGAGTTGGGCGAGGCCTACCAGGGCCGCCTTGCCGGCCGGTCCTGAACGTAGGTGGCATGAAAGTCGCCGCCTTCTCAGCCTACCTCGAAGACAGCTCCGGGCTCGGCGACTTCAACAATGGGCAGCTGGATCTCCTGGCGGAGGCGATCCTGGAGTTGACCGTGCGTGCCGTGGATCGTGCAAGAAGACTGGAATATCAGCGCTCAGATGTTGGAGGACTCGCAGTGGGCCGATTCCCTTTGGGTGTGATCGCTGCGCCCGTCGGCGCCGCGTGCTGGGCTCGCAACCCAGAGCCTGACGTTGGCACCGCCACTTTGGACTTCTTCGCGATGGCTCGGGAACTCCGGCCCCCCGTGGAGCATGTCTGGGTCGCCGCGGGGGCGCCCGCGGTCCCGCGCAGCCCCTTACACTTGAAGTTGGCGGGCCTGAGACTGCCCGCCTGTGTTTCCCAGGTGCGGCGACGCAAGGCCTATCCCGCGGAGCCCTGGATAGGGCCGCGGGCCCTGCCGCCCGGTGCTACGTGGTCTTGGAGCTGCGGTGCTGCACCCCCTTCCCTGGCAGAAGGGTTCAGAGAGTGGTTCGTTGCCGCGGCCGAGGTGCAGCTAGACGCCTTGCGCGACGTAGGGGAGGCCAATGCGCGTTGGCCTGGGCGGGCCGAAGGCTGCCGTTTGGCGCGGGCCCCTCTCCGCGATGCTTGGTGCCACGCGCTCGTGGAGCGCCTCGACGGCCGCGCGTCCATGTGGAAGAGCTTCCAGCTGCTCGCAGGGCAAGGCAGCCAGCTTGGCAGAACGACCCCTCGGGCAGGGGGGCGCGCGCTGCGCGCGCAGTGGCAGCGCGTCCTCCGACCGACGATCCGGACTCCAGCATCGCGGCGGAGCGGGCGTTTGAGCTCCTGGGCCAGGTTGGCGGTCTGGACGCCGCGATGCGCCAGGGCGCGCTGGCAGAGATCCAGACCGCGGAGGAGAAGGCGCTGGCGACTCGCGCGGCCTTCGCGCGGGCACGCTGGCGCGCGTTCGCGGCGGGCGCAGTGCAGCGCGGAGGGCGGATCGCCCACCGGAGGATCAAAGGGCCTCGGCCGCCTGCCGAGGCTTTGCTCGAGGCCGATCCGGGGCCCTGCCCGCTACCCGTCAACGGGGCCGCAGCGCTGGAAGTACTGCTGCAGGAGTGGCTACCCGCGTGGACCCGGCACGCTGGTGCCAGGCCATGGGCGTGTACTGCAGCGACGTGCTGCCGCCCGTCACGCTGCCTGGAGAACAGCGCGCTTGCCGACTTTACATGCCCTAGGCGGGCTTGGGCCTGGGCAAGTTCCACCCGCGCTGGATCCTCGACCTGCCCATGGAGTCGCAGCGGCGCTTCGTGGACTTGGTCAGCCACTTCGAAGCGCAGCCGGAGCAGACCATCACGATTGCCACCATGCTCGTCAACGTCGCATTCCAGGGGGAACCTGATGGGGGCGCCAGGCCGACTGGACTGCTGCCACTGCTGTTCAAGATCTACAGCCGGGTGCGGCAGCCCCTCTGCAGGGCGTGGGGACAGGCCCATCCGTGCAGCGCCTTCTGGGGGGGCGGCCCAATTTCCTGCGAGCGCGCGGGCTGGGTGCGCCACGTGCTTTAGAGGTGCGCGTGGGCCAATGGCGTATCGGCAGCCGCCGCGTAGATCGACGTCCGCAAATTCTACGAGGAGGTGAACCACGCGTTCCTCCTGCAGGCGGGGCGCGCGGAGGGTCTCCCCGCGCAGGTGCTTCGGGCTTTGCGCGCCATCTACGTGGCCCCCGGGGTGGTCATCTTGGACGGCGCAGTCTCACGGAAGGTGCACCCCGCGGGAGCAGTCGTGTCCGGTTGCTCCAGTGCGATTTCTCTAAGCGAAGCCCCATTGTCATCAGGCCCCTCCGGGATGCCGTGTTCGGCGGGCCCCGCGTCGCCATTCGCGACGTCGTCGACGATGTCGCTATCCAGAGGGTCGGGGTGGATGGGGGGCGGCAGCGCAGCTCGGCAGCGCAGCCGCGGATGTCGTCGACAGCCTCGCGGTGTTGCAGCTGCCGGCGCGCGAGAATAATAAGCTCGCGTGCCTCGCCTCGGACGCGGGGGTCGAAGCAGCCCTCGCGACGCGCTGGGCGCTGAGTCCTTCGGCCGCAGTGCAGCGCGCGCGGAGCCTCGGGGCGGGCGCCGACGATGGGGGCCGCCGCCGCGTCAACATCTGCGCCGAAAGGCAGGCGGCGGCACGGGCGCAGGCAGTCCGGCTCAGGAGATTTCGCAGCGCGGGAGGGGCTGTCCATGGTATCTAGCGCGCGGGGCCCGCCGCGAAAGCCGCGTGGGGCACCGCGGTTGCTGGGCTAGCCCCCGCGCCCGTGCGCCGGCTTCGAGTGCAGGTGCTGCGCAGTCGGGCGCCTCCTCAGCGTGAATCCGTTGGCCATCGATGTGGGGGCCGTGGCGCAGCAGTGGGCTCGCGCTGTCTGGGAGGGCTCGCCGGCGCGCGGAGTCCTCCGGGCGTGCCTGGCAGACGCTGGGCCGCTTCCGGCACCCGCGGCCGCGGGCTATCTCCCCCGCGGACGTGGCGCTGTTGACGTTGAGGCGGTGCGGCTGGCGCTTCGATGGTGCCCGATTGGACTTGATGCGCATGGCCGTCTCGCCCAAGACGCCGCTCGGCGCAAAACTGAGCGAGGCGGCAGCAGAACTCCCTCCGGGCCATCGTGGGAAACGCGCGCTGGTGCCAGGGGCGGCTGTGGCGCCATGGTCTCGCATCGCGTGGGCTGTGCAATCTCTGCAGGGCGAAGGCCGGCGCGGTCTTCCACAGGGTGTGCGAGTGCGACGCCCATGCCAGCCAGGTGCGAACCGCTGCCTCCTGGTGGCGAGGGCGCGGCGGGCGCGGCGCGAAGGGGCAGTGGCTGCCGAGCGATTCGCGCGCGGGGATTTCCCCGACCCGAAACGCCTCTGGAGCGAGATCGGCTGCCGGGAGATCGAGATCCATTGGTGGGGCCGTCCCGCTTCAGGGAGACTCGAGGGTGCGCTGTTCTCCGACGGCTCCGCCTTCGCGGGGCGCTCCCCCGGCGTCGGCCGGGCCGGGTGGGCAGTCGTGCAGTGCAGCCGCTGGGCAGAGCCTGAGGCAGCGGCGTGCGGGCCAATGCCTTTGGGGATGTATGTGCCCCAGGCAGCTCAGCCGCGACGGCGAGGATTTGGCGATCTTCGCACTCCCGCGCGTGGCCATGGGGCGACTCGACCACTTCGTCGACTGCGCCGGGACAGCGTCCGTCCCCCAGCGCGGACCAGGGGGGTCTCCAGGAGACGAACGCGTGCATCTATGGGGGCCATTCTGGAGCTCTTTCGGGCTCGGCGACTCCACAGTCACCAAAGTCCTCGCCCGCGCCGCGCAGGCCGACGCTGCTGACGGTGCCTTTCCAGAGGAGGCCGCGCCGCCCGCGATCTTCGATCGCCGAGGGATGGCTGGCACGCGTGCCGCGCCTTCGCTTTTGCTCCAGGCTGCCGAGGCCACGGCCCCAGGCCGGCCACCCCTGACCTTGGTGGCATGCGCGCGGAGCGGAGCATGCAGCGCGAAATGCGCCTGCAATTTGGCAGCGGGGCAAACACCGCGACGCTGCGGTGCCAGAAGGCGCGCCTCTTGGATGGGTGCTTTCGCGGCTACGGGAGCCCACCTCAGAAGACCTCGCAGCCTGCTCCGGGGCAGCGGCTAGCCCGGCCACGGCGGCAGGGCGCGCAGCTGGACAGGCAAGCGGCGCAACGCCCATGCGCTGGTTGACCAGGGCGGAGGTCCCAGCCGCACGCGGCTTCGACGAGGAGGATGTCGAGGTGTCGAGGGCGCCATCGCCCGCTGGCGGCTGCGCCGGCGGACCCGCGACGCAGACGACGTCATGTCCGAGGGCTCTGACGGGGAGTAGCCCTGGCCGGGGCCGAGCAGCTGAGCGGGGCCAGCTGTTGTGAGGTTGCTGCGGGGGTGCCGCCACCTGCATTTTCATTGCTAGCCCCTTTTGGACTTCCATTCCATTCCTCTTCCTACTCCCTCTCCTCCTCCTCCTCCTCCTCCTCCTCCTCCTCCACCTCCTCCCCCTCTTATTAATTCCTCCTCCTCTTCCTCCTCCTCCTCCTCCTCGCGGACGCAGGACCGAGGACCACGGTTTTCATATTTTTCGGGCCCCCGTCGGGTTCCGGATGCCATCGGAGACCCTCAGGTACCGCTGCGGCGGCGGCAGTGCCAGCAGCTGCGTCCACGCCCTTGTGGAGGCCGGCTGGCCACTGTGGAAAGCCTGCCCCCTGTGCCCCTCGGTCCTCGCCCTCGTCTGCGTTTCCCCAGGCCGCCCCCCTGGAATGGGGGGATAGGGCCAGGGACGGGGGGACTGATTGGGGAGGACATGTAGCTGGGGAAGGGAGAAAAGGAGGATAGTGGAGGGACAGGGAGGGGGTGGGGTGGGGCGGGGAGGGATGGGGGGATTATGTCCTTCTTCTCCCCTCCTCCCCCATTTCTTCCTGGGGCTCCCTAAAGCCTTCCATAAACTGTGACGTTCCCGCAAGCGCTTCTTCTCTTTCGTCCTCCCTCGTCCATCGTCCCCTCCCGCTCCTTTGTCCTCTCGTCCCTTTCCTCCCTTCACCCGTCCTTCCTCCTCCTTCGCTTCCTATCTGTGCCCTCCTCCCTCCCCCCTTTTCCTTCCCTCCCTCCTCCCTCCTCTTCCTCCACTCCCCCGTCCCTTCCACCTGTCCTGCTCCTTTCCTTCCTCCCCCCTTTTTCCACTGCCGCCTAGTTTACTTGTCAACTGGGGTGAAGGGTGGGCAGCGGATGTGGAGCGAAACGCGCAATTTGCGCGGCCCTTGTGGGTCCAGGCCTCGCCCGATCTGATTCCCCATCCTCCTTGTTCTCTCTCGTCCAGGGGCTCTGGGAAGGAGGAAGGAGGGAGGGCTGCTCTTGTCTGTAGCTCCTGGGGCCGGGCGCGGCCGCTGGCTGCGCCGCGGGGGCCGCCGC